>JAREIK010016511.1:0-19947 GCA_029783825.1 Sapria himalayana | reverse complement strand
GCACTACCTTGCTGCTGGTTCCCACTCTGCCGTGTTGCTCCACTACCTACCCGCCGCCATCGCTTGCCAACCGCCGCCGCACTACCTCCGCCACCGTCGCTACCACCTCCACTACTTCCGGTGCTACCGTTGTTGTCGGTGCTGGTAGTGCTTATGCCGCTGCCACCACTACTACATTGTCGGTGCTGCCAGTGCTTCTGTCGCTGCCACCACTGCTGCATTGTCGGTGCTGCCAAAGCTGCCACTACTATCGGTGCTACGACCACTGCCATTGTTGTTAGTGCCGCCGCCACTACTGCTACCAAAATAAAATCCAACATTATTTATGTTTTTATATAAAATTATATGCAAAATAAAATGCACCTTACTTTATTATATATCACATTTTAGGAAAATTTTGTGATGTAGGCTCTTTAAGAACAACACTGGAATTTTAAAAATAAAGAATAGAATTATAGATAAGAATAAAACTTAATTTTTTGAGTGGATTCATATAAAGAAGACTGCTAGAAAATTAGGAGATAAAATTATTAATATTCAACATTTTTTATATTGGTTATTTTTTGACCATCAATTTATACTTAAGTATTAGGTCTCATCTCACTCGGCAATAAATCTCAAAAATAACATCATTAAAACACACATTATAATAATTCAAAATAAAAGTTAATACATTATATTTTATTCTTGGCCTAGAACAATAATTTTCATCATAGGTTTTATACAAAATCATGCAAAGCCAAAATTATTTAATATGCAACAAAACATAAACTTCACTTTACTAAATCTCATAAAAATTTCAAAATAAAATATATCTTTGCAAAAAAATACAAAAATAAATAATCATTATGAAAATATTTATTACATGAATATAATGATATTCATATCTTGACACAATAACAAATATTTTTGTCCAAGGACAATAAATATCAAGTTTGAGACTCATCAGACATAATATTTCTAATATTTAGAGATAAGACTATCAAGATATTAACATCTCTTAAATCTCATGTTGAAATGAAAGCCATGTGCATTAAGTAGAGCCTCCTCACAATGCATATGACAACACAACAACAAGTATGTACATTCAATTTGAATTATACACATATGTGATGAAAAAGAATAGGATTGGCCAACCTATGTCTAGTCTATTCACAATTCCTAATTTCTAGATAATGCTCAACACGACATTATTGCATTGTAATTCAAATGTGGCATCTACCCAAATATATTTTCTTATGTATGATTTTTATGATTGACATTTTCTTCAATAAAAGTAAGTTTCTATTTCTAAATTAGAAAAAATAGAAATACTAAATTTTTCAATATTTCGAAGGAAACTCAAAAATAAAAAAAACAGGGACAAGCAACGAGCAAGAAATTGCTCATTTGTGAAACAACAACATGTCGAACACCGCTTTCCATGTCACCATCACCAAATCCATGATCATGCCCATGCCATTATCCAGCTCGTATCCATGATATGCACCCTGCTCATGTGGATATTTAGGTCTATGATGAGCAGCATGGGAATGAACCCCAATAATGTGCATCCCATTCCCACTTCCATCTTCTTCACCAAACAACTTTCCATTTGATCCACTCAAGTTCTTCACCTCTAAAACCTGAGCAGTATTTTATAATTGTGGATTTGACACATCAACACATCCCACCTGCACATTCACCTTGTGCCTACAATGTATTCTCTCATAATATTGAGTCCTAACAGAATCCACTAGAAGAGTCAATAAAGATGCAGCCATAGCAAAAAAATTAGATAAAGCATACTTAGTCCATGGATACTTTGGCAAACATGGATTAAATAATGTCTATGTCCCACCAGAGAGCACGTGAACAAAGCCAGTAGAAAGAATCACACAGGCAAAAAAAGCTTTTGCTGTAATAAAAAGATTATCATTTGTTTGAAGAAATTGGCACTTTTTCCAATTAGAGGAATGGCAAAACCAATAACACTAGCAAGAAGGATTGAAGTTAATGTAATAAATTTTAGGATTAAGGCTTGTGATTCATCTCTGCAGTCATCAAATTCATACAAACTACACTTTGTACCAGACATGGACTCCAAAATTACCTGGAATAAAATATCTAATAATACTGGCATAAAAAAAATCATCAGCATTGCAAACGAAGCTGATTGGGTAGCATGAACAAAAATTAACTAAAATGAGTCCCAATCAAAAAATATGTCAACCAATTTCTAAAGATTTCTAATTAAAAAATAAGCAAATTTCAATCATCTGTGTTGAAAATTGGCATGCTTCAATTATTTTTATATGAATAGTCCAAACTCCATTGATTGACTAACCAGACCACAACACTCCACAAATTTTTTTGATGAACTATTATCCATCTCTTCTCTTTGTTGCACTTGTTTTTTCTAAAAAATATTGTAATGTCTCAAAGTCAAATCAAAAAAAAGTTGACCCAACTCATCAATATGATCATAGAGACACCGATATAACAATAAATTGATTTTGTATTAAAATTGATGGTTTTGAGGATGTTTCACATGCATCAACATTTGCAGCCATCAAAACAATCTGGTGTGTCAAACTTAGAATTACTTAAAAATCCGAGACAAACATCAGCACCCTTATCACATTTTGTTTATATATACATATATACTTGTTCTTGCTACAAATTTTGAACGATGGCATGGAGAATATTAAACCAAAAATATTAAAAAAATCAAAAATTATGTTGTGGAATAACAAATTACTGTACGATTTGAAGAAAGAACAATCTCGTATTTATAAGCACCGAGTCAATCTAGGATTCATACATGTCAAAAAAGAATATAAAAACAAATAAAAATTCTACAATTGTTGTGCATAAGAACAGAATAGCTTTCCCAAAGTATGTCTAATATTTTTTAATCAAAAGTTACCTCAAATAGCAACAAATTAACCTCTACTGAGAATACCTCAAAAAATATTGCAAGCTCCCATAACATCTTACAAGTAGTGCAAAAAATAAAAGTCAATGATACTTATGTTTTAAAAGATTAATATGAGAGAATCAATAATTGAGAATCAATCAAAATATAAGCCCCTTCATCTCCTCTCATTACTAGGAAAAATATCTGTCAAATAGTCAAGCTTATCTTGATTAAAAAATTATATGCAGACTCAAATAGTCTGCTAGTAATGAGACAATTTGAGATTTTTACTTATTTAATTAATCATAGTAGATAAAATATATATGAACTATTGCACCACACTACACACCACATAGCACAAATTGTTACACATTCACACTCAATACACACACTGTTACACTAAACCATCACACATATTTCAACACATCATCACACACTATTATGCACTACATCATTGTGCACACTGTACATTACACCAATGCACACAAACACTTTGTCGACAACAACACTATGCATACACCATGATCATGTTTTCGCACATACACTCTATCACATATATTATGCACACATTGTTGCATGCTAATTCTTTCTAAGGTGTGCAAGTCCCAACTTTAATATCATAAAAACAATCCAAAAAATATAAAAAATAATTTCACACTGATGTTCTAATCATAAACATAAAATAAAAAATAAATAAATAAACTATAGAGATAATTTTTTGATGAGAATATATAAAAAGATATATCAATATTATTCAAATAATAAATAAATAAAATTGATGAGTCATATAATAAAATTTTATAAGATAATAAAAAGAAATTGAGTTCTAACAACTATCATTAAATTAATTTTGTTTTGTGCCTGATAAATCTATTACTAAATCTATATTTTTGATTAGATAAACTATAGAAAAATATGGAGAATGGCAAAAATATGTATATGTTGACTTTATCATTTTAGATAAGTTACATGATAAAATTCTTCGTGAATTTATTTGGTGATTATTTAGAAAGATAGAAATCTTTATTTGTTATATTGATATTATTAAAAAATATACATGATAGTTTTATAACAAGTATTAGCTTTTTAGAAGGAATATCAAATAAATTTTAAAATTTAATAAAATTAAACCAAATAACTACTTTTAGATGATATTTTTTACTTTGATTTAAATGCAATAGATTATGTGAGACATTAATGAGCACAATTTTAAAATTAATAGATCATGTTAAATGTGATAAATGATTATCTAAACTTATATGTTCTTGTTATTATATTAGTCATATAGAGTTAACATATATACATATATAAGTATGAAATAGATTAACTTAGAAAAATAATAATTTTTCAGGAAAATGAAATCCCTCTAGTTCAGATGATCTAGCAGCTCCCAAGTCTACTCTAATGTCAAATAATTTTATAGCCAACTTTTTTAATCTTGATAATTTGATAGATCTCTGAAAAAAACAAATGAGTTATGCTCAACAATCAACACCTTATTTCATAAGTAATTTTGTTATTACATATTCTCTTTTCTTGTACCTCATTTAGTATTTCTTTTAAGAATATTATGCTACTCATATTTTTTTGAGGTAATATCTCATTCTTTATGGTATCATGTCATGTACTCATGTTCCAAGCAAAAAATACCCTTCACTTCAATATAATTGAAGAATTAGTACTTGGATCTTTAAAAAAAGTTATTATTGAAGACAAGTGATGTCCATCGTAAAGACTAATTCGAATGAAAATGTGAATTACTTGAAGATGAGATTTATTAAGAGAATTTACTAAGATGTTTGATATTGATTATTAAGATATTTTATCTCTATGACCAAGATGATATTGGTATAAAAATAGATATCGCTAATAATTTCTTATAGATAGAAGATAAATAAATTAGACATGGAATATTTTTCTTCATAATAAACTTAAGAAGGATGCAAATACCCAAGTTTCATGCAACATAGTCAATATCAACTCACATGTTACAAAAAGTATTGTATGGTCTATAACAATCACTAAGAGTTTGGCTTGCAAATTTTTCATAAGTAATTATCTTTTGTTATTGTAAAGTTCAAATGAGAAGTTTATAATATTAATTGTTACGAAAGAAAATGAGTTAGAAATCTTCCAACTTAAGAAATACATTCAATTATGATTTTAAATAAAATATCTTTAGAAACTCAAATATTTTCTTGTGTGGCCTACAATAATCACTTAGAGCATGATTTGCAAAGTTTTCACAGATAATTATCTTTTTTATTGAAAAATTTGAATGAAAAGTTTATCATATTAAATATTTACATGGAGAATATTTTATTATAAAAAAAATGAGTTAGAAATTATTTAACTTAAGAAATTCATTCAGTTGTGATTTTAAATAAAAGATTTTTAAAAACTCAAATATATTCTTATACAAAAATAGCATATTCTAAGAGAAAATTTATATTGTCACATTGGAAGTATGCAATTAATATTCTTATAAATATTAATCTTCTAAGTTGTGCTCTAATAGATATCCCTATTAAGTCATATATTAATTTTTATTTGATATAAGTCTTTTTATTGGACTCTTATATATAAATGAAGCATATAAAAAATTAATCATCTAACTATCATCTAATTAGATATAATTTATATAGTTAATATATTTGATTATTTCTTTAATTCTTCATAACAAATTTTATTTTGTGAACACTATTACTTATTGGTAAACAAATATTAAGATACGAGTTAAACCTAAATATAAAAAATTATTTATTATAAATTTTTATATTTTTTTATATGTAATCTTGTCAACTAAAAAAATAAGAGAGACAATTATTTTGAGTTCAAATACATAAAATGAGTTCAAAGCTATCATAATAGTTACTTGTGAAATACTTTAAAATAGACATCTTTTTGAGAAGATCAGATATTTACTCACTTTTGTCACTACTCACTACTCTCTATCATGATAGTCATACAGAAAGACCTATAACCTTCAATCTAATATTTCATAAGCAGATAAAATATATAATGAAAATTAATTTTTGTATCAGCAAAAATATTCGAAATAGAATCATTGTTATGGCTTATGTTTTTATAATAGATTAGTCAATTAATATTTACATAAATAACTCAAATAGAGCTCAACATACTTTTCTATTTTCCAATATTAGTATTCTAGATATTTATATAGCAATTTAAGTAATAGATTGTGGTTTGTCTTTTATTTTTATTTTATTATTATTCTAGTTTATGGGTGGAAGCACCAAATAAGTAGGGTGCACCAATGGCCCAATCCTTTTTATTTCTATCAATGGGCTAAGTTTATTATTGGAAATGATGGTGATTTTTATTAATTATGTTAATGTATTTTATTGGGATGTACATTTTGTTTTGAACAATTCTAATGATGATATAAATATAAAATAGAAAGAATATCTTTATAAAAATATATTTCAGAAATTCCGAAAATATTCTTTAAGAAAACATTTCAAAAAATAACAAAAAAGATTCAAAAGTTTCTAGACTACAGAACACTATTTTAGTCATGGTGAGGCACGTGTCTTGTTGAGACACACCTTGCTTGAGGTTGCAAGAAGGCATGCCAAAGGTGTACCTTGTGAAGGTGCATCGTGTGGTGTCACACAAACAGCAAAAGCACTCCTTTCCTTGTAACACAGATGCTGTCAGAATTTACAAATAGTCAAATATTACTCTAAAATGCCAATAATGCAAACATGTACACATTAGATACAATCATCAAAAATAAGAACATGTCATACCTCTCCACAACCTTGGTGTAACTCAATGAGAATGATATGTCATCATCATTTTCATCCCCGCTATGTTTTCATTCCTAGAATACCAAGCATGATATCTTCTAGGTAATAGCTGATGTTCAAGAAGTTCATTCCAAAGTTGTTCACAAGTTCTCTGACATGGCCCAGAAGAAAGAAAGTGCATAATTAAAAAGTACACTTCTCTAAGATCGATGTCCATGTCTGTGTCACATTTCTTTATATAGAGTCTATATGGATCATTGGGTTTAACATTCATGTTCAGCTTAAATGAAAGAGTCAAAGGATTCCTTCTAACGGCAGGTGCATTGTCCACCAAATTAATCTACCGGTGCCCCATGATGCCTGAAATCTTACCAGCATATAGAACATGTCAATGTCATTACACATTTAGAATTACGTACATGTGATTATAAACACATGCACGATTAATGGAATGAAGTTAGATTCAAACAAGCATACAATTTCGAATGATATATATCTATCCAGTAGATGCTTAATCAGTTACCTAGTCTTCCCCTCGAATAGTAAGACAATCTCTCAGACATATGAAAGTGATGAGTCGACAGAATAAAACCCGATTATGATAATGATATTACCTTTATTTGAATTGACATATTCCAACAACCGTTACGTACTAAAAACTCACCAACCTCCATGTAGTGAAATTCCCCATTGAAAAAGTATCATGAAAACTAAACAAAGAAAAATATGTTTGTGAAATACCCAATTAGCGGTTATTTTAGTTTTCTTGAATTGGAATTGGTTTTACTTATTGGAAGGATTCCAAATAGACCAGTTTTTCTTCTTCGATTTCTCCAAAATGATTGCTGACTTTTTCTTCTTTTTTTCTAAGCCCTTTAAGTTAATATTCTGAAAGAAGAAGAAAAATCAAACAATTTGTTTTAAAGTAGAACCATGCTATGGACAGTCAATACCAGGAGCCAAAAAATATCATATATATCATGACTTCTACGGAATAAAAATTTTATATGTAACACTTTTTATATGTAAATATTTTTTTTAATCAAACACTCTTATATTTCAAAGTCGAGAGCCTCTAAATACTCATCAACATAGGCCATGCAATGCAAATAAACTGTTCTAATCCGAACCAAAGTAGACACACAACCAACTTCTATCTTGAAAAGTAGATGAAACCTCGGAGGGAGAAATATTAAAACAAGAAAAGACCCCATCTTTTCATTTTCCCCTCCTGCAATCTCCTGTTCATTTCCACAAGAGAGATACAAGAGGCCCCCACCATGATCATCATGATCATGATGGTGGTGATGAAGATCAAGAACATTATGATTATGATTATGATTATGATGATCATGATAATGATGAAACCTACTTGTAGAATGATGATCATCAAGAAAACACTATGGCATTGCATCTTCCCATACAATATCAATGATAACTCCCCCGTTCTTCACAAAATCAAGTAGCTGATTTCCAATCACGCCAACAATGAATGGACCCAGATGAGTTTCAACAACATGGATCATAGTATCTGGATGAACACAAAGTAGCTTAACAGAATGAACCCTCCTGATAGCTACGGCATGCTTGCCTCCACGGAGAAGAAATGTTTCTTGCCTGATAATGGAGGAAGATCCACAACCTTCCCACTTAGCAGCAAACAGCTGCAAGTAGTAAAATGGAGCTGTTTTCTCTTGGGTTTTAATTTTGCAGAGAGATGATGCTGTGAGAAAGATGTCCTCTATACCAACCATAATGGGTTGGATATGACCAAAGATGACTTTTCCATTTTCCAAGTTTGCTTCTACAGTGCCACCAACTACACCTAGTTTTGGTTCCCTGGGCTCCAAATCAAGAGTTACTGTGGCTCTAAATAGTTCATCTTCATTAACATCTGTGAGAGATGGCCCTACAAAGTTCCCTTAGAAGGAAGAGAATGTGACAAAATGGGATTGATCCGTAGGGGTAGGAGGATGAAAACTTGACAACTGTTGCGTATAGAGCAAGGAGAGAATCAACATCACCTTTCCATTGGTGGTCCGATGGTTCGGATTCAAATCTCAGTCTGTAGTGTATTCTGATGGTTGGTCCCGGCATGGTTTCCAGATCAGGAATGTCGAAGAAGTGATGAGTTAAAATGTTTAAGACTTCTTAGAATTTCGAATCCATTATGCATAATCATTCTTGTAGATAATTGATTCGTTTGAGCCCCAAGAAGGCATCAGAGTCAGCTAGGATGTTGAGATTCTTCTTGTCATCTGAACATCGAGGTTCTATACAGTCAATGTCTACTATTGACATACACAAGGACCAACATTGCTGCACCAATAATGGTCAAATTCTCTCGAGGTGAATGTATGATGAGAGGTTTAGAGATTTACTTGTGTTGGGACAATCTTGAGGGCCTTGAAGGTTCAAAAAAGACATAGAATTTATACATGGAAACATTTCATGTCGTTGCTCATAAAGATTCAAGATTGAGGATAAGTTTCTTCTTGGCAAACATCGTAGCATCCGCATGTATACCCTCGCACTATCTCAAACCTCCAGATCTGTGAAAAATGACAAGTAAATGCAAGAAGGTGAGGCAACGAAAAAAAAAGTCTAGAATTTTGGTGGTGTGACATCATCGTTCGGTAGGTGCTAAGAACTTTTCCACCATGAGACCAAGATAGGAATACTGTAGAGGGGCCATGATTCTCTACTAGGAAGCTCATATACTTTGTGTGCAGCTCAATAGGATGACCAGGAGGTATAGTATTGTTCTCTGCAATTTTGTCAAAATATCAGAAAGTAAGAAACTAGTGCATAGTCTATTTTGACTTTTGAAAGCAAATATTCATCAATAGCTTGAAGCAAGTACTCTCTCAACCAAAGATGATTTGGATAGCCTAACAAATGGTCAATTAGAGAAACAATAATAGGGACTAATCTCCAACACTTCAAGGTCATTTCACTAGCATCTTTTAAAAGGTGCCAAACATGACAGACTGCATGAGATTTAAAGTGTCAGAGCGACATGAATCAGAATGAGAAGAACTTCCAACCAGGAATTTGTGGATGGCACGAAATACTACAGATGTTTCTGTGCTATGTGGTGGCAAGCATTTGAATGATGAAATTGAAAGCAGACTTTCTACTAATAGTTTTTCCATGGTTCTATCATCATCAACCTTCTGGCATACACTATTTCCTAGTTTTAACCTCTCATGATATATCCAACATAAAGCAATGAGATCCAATTTCAAAGCATTCAATGCGAGTGGATCAAATATTTTTGGATAAAATCTCAAACCCATATGAACAAATGACATGTGTTTGCCAATCTCTTTATTCAACACCAATTTGCCAAATAAACCCAACAACCAATGCATAGCAAGTAGTCGAAAAACCAAATGTGATTGTTTTTCCATTGAGATTGTCATTAATCTTTTGAATATAGTTAGCTCTTGTCCGTCAAATGCACCCCTGAATTGGGAATACAGTAGTAGAAAAACATGAAATTGTATCGAATTGATTGAATAAATCATCTCATAGAAATGCACCTTTGATGTAGAAGGAGGTAAATCCAATGCATGAGAAACTGGCATTATCATCACCAGAAATTCAGCCATTGCACAAGACACCCTAAAAGGCATGATGATTCTAGTAGAAAGGACATTGCTCTTTTTGATTCTTTGTAATTCAAGCTCATAACAACTTTCTCTTTAGCATCATCATTTGATGATGAAACCTAGTGAGGAACATTAAAAGGAACAAGGGGAACACGTGTAGAAAAAACTAAAAAATTCAATTTTAAACCCACGATGTGATGTATAATCATCGCAAACAACAAGACATAACATTAAAAAGCATGATTTCTTTCGCCACAAACTCCATAGATGACCAGCAACTTCAGACAGTAGACAGGGGCAACACTTCTCAAGTTCTCGTAAACACTCACACATAATTACTCGTGTTTTCCGGTCGGGAACATGGTTGGGATGGTTAATAACTGTTAGCATCATACCCACCAATCTTTGTGCGAAATGCTCGTGAAATTTCCTCAGACAATCAATAGATATGAAATTCGATGTCACCGAAACCAATAACTATTCTTTTAGCAGATAAGTGAATGCACTTTTACCAAATGCCCGTGCAGAGTGATAGATATAGCATCTAGAAGGGCAACTAGATCAGATTCTGAAGTAATGAATGTCTCTAAAAACTCTTCTAGAAATACAAGAAGATAGAGGCTATGATTAAATTCTTGCATCAGGATAGAAGCGAGTACATGATGTAGAAGTGATGCGAGTGCCTGGTGAGCTATCCACGTGCTCAACAATTCACCTCCATTGTTGAAGTCGTCAATCAGAGAATCCTAGTCATGGACAGAGAGCGGCAATTTTGGCGATGAAGGGGTCTCTGACGAAGTCCATTTCATTGATGAGCAGGTTCGCAGCTATCTCGATTACAACATCCTGCATTGGTTCTGGTAGGCCTCGACATGTTAGTTCAGGTGGAATAGAAACGTAACTTCAGCAATCCACAGACCACCATATGTAAACATTTCCTATATAGATTAATCACATAATGTGTCTTTCTATAACATGTGCTTTAGAAGCCATTTTTGATATTGTCAATTTGTTTGAAATTGCAAAAAATGCATACATATAATTTCAATATTTTCTGTGTTTTAAGAAATGATCAAGATCTATATAAATCTTTCTTTTAGCAACATGGGTTCCATTTACACTCTTCAAGTTTTGATGATTTTTTATTGTGCATTAATTTAGGTAAACAATATTGATATTGATTGGAAACTAATAACACCTACACTAGTTAGTAGTAGATAAGGAAATGGTGTGTTAAGGATTTCATTTCATGTTGTAGATTCACGAGTTTGATTTTTATTCTTAGATCGAAATCATATTTTATCTATACTTACCTAAGAATAAATTTAAAAGTTAATTCTTAACTTTATTATAATTTAGCCAAGAAAAACTCAAATACTTCATTGATCACACACACACACACACATATATAACAGACCTTAAGTAGCTAGTACACTTGAAGGTGATTTGGGGTAGAAATATTTAAATCATTAAAAAAATAAATTTTGAGTGCACAAATTAGTTTATATGATAGTGATGAACTTCGAATTAATGTGATTTATTTTCCAAACCTTTTGAGTTTGAATCTCATCTTTGAATTAGTAACAATATATTTTCTCAAGCTTACATAAAGATAAGGTTAAGAGAAACATTCATCTCTATGTAAATTTAATAAAAATATATGTTGATATAATACCTTGATATTTGGAGGAACCAACATAAGATAATTCAAAGAAAGAAAAAAAATGAGCCAAGACATTAATAAAGCAGCTTAAGAAATGATGAAAAATTTTCTTATCAAAGCCCAAATTGAAGATGTGGAATTTGGATTTTTTTTATAAGTAACAAAACACAATATCAAAAAAAAATATGCCCAACATAAAGAAGCTTCAGTTTATTACATTCAATGAGAAATAAAATATAAATTTATGTTTTGATTTTTCTAATAATAAACTCTACATCTTGTGATTTGTATTCCTGCAATCTTCGGTTCCTTTCTCTCCATATATGATATATGAGTGTTGCCAGTATGACTTTTTGGATTAGGTTATTTGGTGTGTTGGTTGAATAGTTTTTATGCATAATTTTGAAGGCTGTTGAAATGGAATGCATGTCCTTTGTCATCCATGTCCAGTTCTTTAAGCTGTCCTAATTTGCCTTTATAAATGGGCATTGAAAAAATAGATGCTAAAATAATTCTATTTTAGAATAGAATTCACAATTCGGATTTGTTGGAGTTGAAAATAACTAATCATTTATTCTTAGCTATTCGCATTTTGCAATCCATAGGTAGATGACATATTTGGGGATACATTTTGGTGTCTAGATTAATCTCGTCCAAGTTGATTATTCTTTCCTTTTATCCTCAATGAGAAGTTTATAGGCATCATAAATAATTCTTCTATTTTTTATCCATTTGCTTAGATTTTTTTAAGATTGTTTAATGCTTCCATATTTTTCTATTAAGGTATCATTTGGGATTAGGGATTTTCAGAAAGGAGAATCATCTTTGAATATATAGTAGTTCTAGATATTTTGAGAATTAAGATAAAAATAATGTATCTATTTTATCCAAAGAGAATTCTATTTCGTATTTATTCTCCATAGAATTTTAGTAGGAGTAAACATATATAGATTTATTTTTAAATATTAATTTATTTTCTTTTTATTTTATTGAAAAAATTTAAATTTTAATTATTTTCAAGATTTTCAAATTTTGTATCAATTATTTTTTTAAAGTTTCCTATAATCTTAAATTTTTTTTTACTTATAATAATATTAATATTTACTAGTTTATTGTTAAATTCAAATATTTTTAAAAATATTTTCTATTTTATCATACAATGAATTATTTTACATTTATATTAGTAGAAATTTTAATGTATGTTAATTTAATTTTTATAATATCTAAAAATTATTAATTTATATATTAGTAGAAATTTTACATTTATACTTATTGAATTAATTATTTAATGTTACTTTAATATAAATTTTTAAGTTTCTTTATTAAAAATTTTAGAAAAATTTTTTGTATAAATTTTTAAAAATTAATACATCATATAAATAGTTATTTTAGTCATTATTAATATAATTTTTTTTGTATTTTTATAATTTTAAATTATTTATTTATAATATCATTTTTTATAATTTTATCAGGAAAATGTATCTTTCAATGATCTCTCATCTATAGACCATTAATATACATTTAGTAAAAAAAATTAATAAAATATTAAAACAAATAATAAATTAAAAAAATTAAATAATTAAATATTGGCTAGGGAAATTCCATCTCTAAATCCATCCCTATGTTGGGGATTTAATTAGCTAGGGAAGTTCTATCAGTAAATCCGTCGTTATATTCCGGATTTAATTATCTAGGGAATTTCCATCACTAAAATCCGTCACTATATTCAGGATGTAATTGACTAGGAAAGTCATGTCGCTAAAATCTATCACTATATTTAGTATGTAATTTGCTAGGGAAATTTTGTCGCTAAATCTGTTAATATATTTTGGGATTTAATTAGCTAGGGAAATTCCGTCGCTAAAATATGTCGCTATCTTTCGGATGTAATTAGCTAGGGAATTCCATCACTGAAATCTGTCGTGATGTTTAGAATATAAATAACTATAAAAATTTTGTCGCTAAATCCTTCGCTAAATTTCGGATTTTATTAGATAGAAAAATTTCATCGCTAATTCCAACACTTAATTTAGGATTTTATTAGCCAGGGAAATTCTATCGCTAAATCCATCGCTATATTCAGGATTTTATTAGCTAAGAGAATTTCGTCGCTAAGTATGACGCTATATTCAGGATTTTATTAGCTAGGAGAATTCCATCGCTAAATTCATCAATATATCCAGGATTTTATTAGCTATGAAAATTTCATTGCTAAATCCATCGTTAAATCATATATTTTATTAGCTAGGAAAAATTCATCGCTAAATCTGTCGCTAAATTCAAGATTTTATTTGCTAGAGAAAATTTCGTCATTAAGTTCATAGCTAAATTCCTCACTTTTCTTGAGCAGAATTTACGAAAATTTCCATCATTAATCCGTCGCTAAATCCATCGCTAAATTATATATTTTATTAGCTAGGGAAAATCTATCTCTAAATCTGTCGCTAAATTCATGATTTTATTAGCTAGAGAAATTCTGGCTCTAAATCAATTGCTAAATTTAGGATTTTATTAGCTAGAAAAATCCCGTTGTTAAGTCCGTAACTAAATTCCCCACTTTTCTTGAGCAAAATTTACAAAAATATTTCGTCGCTAAATCCGTTATTAAATTCCGGATTTTATTAGCTAGGGAAATTTTGCCATTAAATCCTTAGTTAAATTATCCACTTTTCTTGAGCAGAATTTACGAAAATTTTTCTGTCACTAATTCATTGCTAAATTCCATTCTTTTCTTTAGCAGGATTTACGAAAAATATTCCGTCACTAATCCGTTGCAAATTTTTATTTCAATGGAAAATCATAAATCCATTGCTATTCCCTTACTAATCCCTCGCAATTTAGCTAGGGATTGATCCCTATCTATAATTTCCTAACTAAATAAACATTTTCTTGTAGTATTCTAGTGGATGATAATATCCATAGGAAAGAATTAAGGTTAGCATCTAGATGTGATTGTTGCTTAGCAGCCACAAAAAGTATAGATCATTTGTTTTCAACAGGGAAGATTGCTACAAAAGTATCAAATATGTTAGAAGCAGAAGTAGACATGAAAAAGAGTGAGATAACCCTTAAAGCCAGATTAAACAACTAGAGGCAGGAGTAGACAAAGAATTGTTTAAATGGATTAGAAATCACATACCTCACATAGCATTCTGGTATTTATGGAAAGCTAGAAATAGAAGCAGTTTTGAGAGTATTCCAATGAATGCCAAAAACATATTTAAAAAAAAAGAGAAAGTTCTTATATTATAGCCTGCAACCTGACAAGAGTCAGCAATTGGAGCATGGAAGAGAATGTAAAGAAGGCATGGGGGCTTGCAACTATTAGAACAAAATTGCCAGATATAAAAACATTCATTTGAAGCAAGCCACCTCAAGGTGCATTAACTTTTAATATGGATGCGAGCTTCAAAAGAGATATGGGTGTGGCAGAAAAAGAAAGAGCAATAAGAGACGAGGAAGGAAGGGTTATGAAAGCCTTTTCAATGAGTGGGATAGCCACATCAGCATTGCATACAGAGATTATGGCCTTGCATATAGAGATTATGGCCTTGCATAAAAGGCTATAAAACTGAAAAATAATAGATTTCAAAATATACGAGTTCAAGTAGACTCAATTTTATTAGTGGATCTAGCCACACAAAAAATAGAAATGTAGAGGTTCAAAGGGAAAATTGAAAAAATTAGAAAGTTACTGATAGAACTGAATAGCAAAATGATACACACGTTTAGAGGGGCAAACACCCTGACATATAAATCAGAAGAAGGTATTATGAAAGGGTTTCAAGAATTTGATGGGGAGAATATCCCAAACAAGTTTAAAGGATTAATAAGGCTAGATGAAATAGGATTTCCTTATATTAGAATTCAAATGAATAAATATTAATAAAGTAGGAATATAGGGCGGAAGGATGAGAGGAAGGCTTATATGTTGTATTGCTTTCATATTTATTTTGCAATTGCTAAATATAATTTCAAGTTAAAGTCCCAAGTAAGTTCAAGAGTCACCCTTGTCCTGAGGGGTGGCTATGAGACTGTTTGGCATATGCTGTGAACTTAAGAGGAAGGGAAGTAGTGAGGGCAAAAATAGAAGCTTTGAAATAAGAATGATGCAGTGAGCTTGGGAGGCAGATGCAATGAGCTGATGTGGAAGGGATTACCAAAGTAGTTGTAGAGATGCAGCTTGAAGAGGCAGTAATAGTCCTAGGCTTAGAGCATAAAAGAAAGCCAAAGCACTAACTGAAATTTAAGAGTAGGCTTAGAAATATTAAAGGCATGTATGTTAGTGCATGAGTTTAAGTATTTATTTGTGGGGAGTCTAGTGCATAGGTATGGTTGTAAAGGGGAAAGAGTAGTAAGGTTCCAACTTGTAACTATGGAATTCCTCCGTGAAAAGAGAGGGTGTATTTAATAGAATAAACTTTAAAATAAGAAGAATAAGAAAAATAAAAAAAATAAGAAGAATATGAATAATAAGAATAATAAGAATAATATGAATAATATGAATAATATGAATAATAAGAAGAATAAGAAGAATAGGAAGAATATGAGGAAAAATAATAATAAAAAGAAAAGGAAGAATAATAAAAAGTAGATGAATAAGAAGAATAATAAGAATAAGAAGAATAAGAAAAATTAGAAGAATAAGAAGAATAAAAAGAATAAGAAAAAAAAGAATTATAAGAAGAATAAAAAGAATAAGAAGAATAAAAAGAATAAGAAGAATAAGAAGAATAAGAAGAATAAGAAGAATAAGAAGAATAAGAAGAATAAGAAGAATAAGAAGAATAAGAAGAATAAGAATAAGAAGAATAAAAAGAATAAGAAAAATAAGAAGTATAAGAAGAACAAGAAGAATAAGAAGAATAAGAAAAATAGAATAAGAAGAATAAGAAGAATAGAATAAGAAGAATGAGAAGAAAATGAAGAAAATGAAGAATAAGAAGAATAAAAAGAATAAAAAGAATAAAAAGAAAAAAAATAATAAAAATAATATGAATAATATTAAAATTAAGAAGTATAAAAAGAATAATTAAAAAAGAAAAAAAGTAAAATAAGTAAAATTAGTAGAAAAAAAAAATAAAAAAATATGACAAATAAAAAAAAGAATAAAAAGGAGAATAAGAATAAGAAGACGAATAAGAATAAGAAGAAAAAGAAAATTATCAAGAATAACATGAATATGATAATAAGTAGAATAAGAAAAATTAAAAGAATAAAAAAAATAAAAAAAATAAAAAAAATAAAAAAAAAAAAAAATAAAAAAAATAAAAAAAATAAAAGAATGACACAAATAAAAATAAAAAAAAATAAAAGAATAATAAGATATAAGAATAAGAAGAATAAGAAGATTAATAAAATAACAAGAATATGAATAATAAGTAGAATAAGAAAAAAAATAAAAATAAAAATAAGAATAAGAAGAATACGAACAAAAAGAAGAATAAGAACAAAAAGAAGAAAAATAAGAATAAAAAGAATAAGAAAAATAAGAAGATAAAAAAGAATAAGTAAAAAAAGAAAAATAAGAAGAATAAGAAAAATAAAAATAATTAGAAAAAAAGAAAAAAAAGAAAAAAGAAGAATTAGAAGAATTAGAAGAATAAGAAGAATAAGAAGAATTAGAAGAATAAGAAGAATAAGAAGAATTAGAAGAATAAGAAAAATAAGAATAAGAAGAATAAGAAGAATAAATAAAATAAAAAACATAAAAAGATTAAGATGAATTAGAAAAATAATAGGAATAAAAAGAATATGAAGAATAATTAGAATAAGAAGAGTAAGTAAAATAGGAAGAATAATAAGAATAATAAGAATAAGTAGAACAAAATGAATAAGTAGAATAAGATGAATAATTAGAAAAAGTAGATTAATAAAAATAAAAAGAATATGAAGAATATAAAGAATAAGAAAAATAAGAAGAATTAGAAGAAAAGAAGAATAATAAGAATAAATAAAAATAAAAATAAACAGAATAAAAGATTAAAAGAATTAGAAAAAATATTATAATTAGTTTAATAAGACTAATAAGAAGTATAAGAAGAATAAGTAGAATAAGAAAGAATAAGAAGAATAAGAATCATAATAAGAATAAAAGAATACGAAGAATAACTAGAATAATAATAATAATAATAACAATAATAATAATAATATGAAAAATAAATAAAATTAGAAGAATAAAAAGATTAAAATAATATAGAAGTAAAATAAGAATAAGAAAAATACGAATAATAATAATTAGAATAAAAATATTAAATGGTAAAGATATGAAAAGAAGAATAAAAAGATATGAAGAATTAGAAGAATAAGAAGAATAAAAAGAATATGAAGAATAGAAGAATAAGAAGAATAGAAGAAAAAGAAAGAATAAGAAGAATAAGTAGAATAAAAAAAAAGACTTGAAGAATAAGATGAATAAGAAGAATAAAAAGAATACTATAAATAAGTTAAATAGAAAGAATAAGAAGAATAATAATCATAAGAAGAATATGAAAAATAAAAATATTAAGTAAATAATTAGAATAAGAATAATAAGAAGAATAATAAAAATAAGAACTATATGAAGAATAAAAAATAAGAAGATAAAATAATAAGAAGAATAAGAAAAATTAGAAGAATAAGAAGAATAAGAAAAAAAGAAGAATTTGAAGAATTTTAAGAATTTGAAGAATAACAAGAATAATAAGAATAAGAAAAATAAGAAGAATTAGAAGAATGTCAAGAATAAGAAGAATAAAAAGAATACGAAGAATAAGAGGAATACGAAGAATAAGAAGAAAAAGAAGATTAAGAAAAATAAGAAGAATAAGTAGAATAAGTAAAAGAATAAAAATAAGATATGAATATAGAAAGAAGAAATAATAATAATAAACAGAATAATAAAAAAGGTAGAATATGAAGAATAAAATGAATAGGAAGAATAAAAATAATAATAAAAATAAGAATTAGAAGATTAAAATCAATAATAAAAAATGAATAAATAGTTGAATAAAAAAAATAAGAAGTATAAGAAGTATAAGTAGATTAAGACTAATAAGAAGATTAAGAATAATAACTAGAATAAGAAGAATAAGAATAATAAGAATAATAAGATAATAAGAAGAAAAAATAGAATAAGAATAATAATAAGAATAAAAAGAATAAGAAGAATAAGAATAATAAAAAGTATAAAAAGAATAAAAAAGATTAGAAGAATATATAATAAAAAAAGGAATAAGAAGAATAAAAAAAATAAAAAATTGAATAAAATGAATAAGTAGTAGAAGATGAAAAATAAAATAAAAGAATTTGAAGAATTAGAAGAATAAAACAATAATAAGAAAAAGTAAAAGAAGAAAAAATAGGGATAATAAGAAGAAAAAGAAGAAATTAAATGAATAATAATCATTAGAAGAATATGAAAAATAAAAAGAATAAGTAAATAATTAGAATAAGAATAAGTAGAATAAGTAGAATAATAAAATAAGAACATTATAAAGAATAGAAAAATAAAAAGATTATGGAAAATAAGAAGAATAAGAATAATTAGATGAATAAAAAGAATAAAAAAAATAAGAAGAATAATAAGAATATGAAGTAAAAGAAGAATAAGAAGAGGAAGAAGAAGAAGATAAAAAGAAGAATAATAATAAGAATAATAATAATAATAACAAATAGATTAAAAAGAATAAAAAAATGAATAATTAGTAGAATAAGAAGAATAAAAAAAGTAGTATAAAAAAATAAGAAGAATAAGAATAATAAGAAGAACAAGAAGTATAAGAAGAATATTAAGAATATTAAGAAAAATAAGAATAAAAAAATATAAGATTAAGAATGAAAAGATGAAGAAAAATAATAACAAAAAAAAATAAAAAGATGAATAAGAAGAAAAAGATGAAAAAGAAGAATAAGAATAATAATAAGAATAATAAGAAAAATAAGAATAAAAAGAATAATAATAAAAATAAAAAGAAAAAAAAAGAAAAGGAAAAAAAAATGAAATTAAATAAAAAGAAG
>JAREIK010016510.1:0-18777 GCA_029783825.1 Sapria himalayana | reverse complement strand
TGTCTATCTATTTGTCTATTTATCTATCCATCTATCTATCTAAAATATATGTCTGTCTATATCTGTGTGTCTGTCTGTCTGTCTATCTACCTTTATTTATAATCTATTTATTTGTCTGCTTATCTGTCTATCTATCTATCTGTAAATATGTCTATCTAAATATTTGTCTATCTAAATGTTTGTTTATCTATATGTCTATCTATCTATTATTGCCTATTGTCTGTCTGTCAGTCATTCAATCCATTTGTGTATCAATCTTTCTATTTGTCTTATCTATAAGTATATCTATCTATTTGTCTATTTATGTGTGATATCTATCTAAATATATATCCAACAATCTATCTATCTATCTACCTAACTATTTTCTATATATCTATCTATGTTCTTTTGTCTATATATATTTCTATCTATATGGATTCTATCTTTTTATTTAAATGTTTATCGATATATATTGTCTATCTGTCTATCTATCTATATGCCTATCTATTTCTATATTTATCTATCTATCTACTTGTTTGTTTATCTATCTATCTATCTATATATCTGTCTATTTATATTTATCAATCTATCAATATGTCTATCTATCTCACTACAAGAAAATATTTGTTTTGCTATGAAAATTAGCTAGGAAAATTGTTCCTAGCTAATTTGTAAGGGATTAGCTAGTTAATAGCATGAGATGTCATATTTTACATTGTAATACAAATTTGTGATGGATTTGTGATGGACTAGAGATATAAATTTTTAATTGAAAAATGTCTTTGCCTAAAATTATCGTAGATTTTTGTGGAAATAATGATGTCATTTTTAGCAATGAATTTAGTGATTGATTTTTTATAGCTAATTAGATTGAGATAATATCTGACGATAAATAATTATCTAAAATTTTTTTTATGATTATTTTTAATTGTAAGCTATTAGTTCTTAAATGAAAATTTTCACAAATATATGCATTTAGCATTGGAATTTTCCTTATATTGGGCTCTGGATTATTCCCAACGCTAATCTATGCTAATTAATTTTTTTATTTTTTATATATTATTTATTTTAATATTTGATGTAATTTTGAAAATTAAAAGTTTTTCATGGTCTATGGATGATGGATCCTTTTAAGACACATTCTTCTCATTTAATTATTTAAATATAATATTATAAATAAATAATTTCAATAATATATAAATACGAATAAAAATTAATATTAGTAAAGACTAAAATAACAATTTTAATGATTATAAAAATTTTAAAAATATTTATACAAAAAATTTTTTAAAATTTTTTAAAATTTTTTAAAAATTTTTAATAATGAAATTAAAATATTTAAGTTAAAAAATATTAAATAATTAAATCTATAATTATAATCATTTTTTAAGATATTTTAATAAATAATGAACATACATAAAAATATCTTCTAGTAAAAAGCTAAAATAATCAATTGTATCATTAAATAAAAAATATGTACAAAAATATCTGAATTAATGAATAAACAAGTAATTATTTATATTATTTAAAGTACAAAAAATATTTTTATGATTATATGAAACTGTAAAAAAATAATTACTAAAAGATTTGAAATTTTTGAATTATAAAATAAAATTTCAAATTTTTTATAAAATATAAAAGGAAATAAATTAATATTTAAAAATAAATACATAGATATTTTAATTAGATCAACAAAAAATTGTATGATTAAAAAAATATATTCATGTTATTAAAAGAATACTTTAATGATTTTTTTAGGGTTAAAAAAGATTTATTTAAAATATTACTAATTATATTTTTTGTTTTAAAAAAATTAAAATTTACCCTAAGTTTAATTGAATTCAAGTTTATTTTTTGACCTAATGAAATTTTAATTGATAAGAATTAAACAATTGAGTAAGATTTTTTTTTATTAGCTTTTAATATTTCATTTTTATTAAAATAAAAATAAACTTTTTTTAATGATCTTCTCACTTTAAGTAATTTTTTGAATTTTATAAATTATAAATTACATCAACTAATATGAAATTTGTCTTTAATATTATTTCATATTAGATTTATAAAAAATAATATAAATTCTTAAAATTTAACACCATTATATATATATGAAATACTTTTTTATAATATTATATTTTATTTTTTTATTTATGAAATAATATTATAAATTTGTCCACAAACTATAAATAATATGAAATGTTAAAATTTTTGTATAGTTATGCATTTATATAATTTATTTATGGTTATATTAAATAATATGTTAATGAAATAATATGAAAATTTAATTACCAATTATTATTTTTCATGGATATTAGTAATATATTTTTCTTCATTTTTATAGTCATTAATTAATTTTTTATTTTTGAAATTAATTTTATTAATTAATAAATTTCATTAAATATTAACCTTAAATTTTGTTATTTATGAAATAATATCATTTATGGTTAAATAAAATTGTTTTTAATTTTAAAAATTTTAATTAATATATTTTTATAATTTTATTTTTCTTTTTAATTTGTCACTTTTTTTTCGATATATTTTATCCATTTTTATCATTTTAGTTTTCTTAAAATATACCACTATAAGAAAATACTGATTTAGCTATCAAATTTTAGCTATGAATCTAACCATAGCTAAATTGTGAGGGATTAGCTAGGGAATAGCAAAGATTTTATGATTTTTCTTTGAAAAAAAAAAATAACAACGGATTAGCGACAGAAAATTTTTTGTAAATTTTGCTCAAGAAAAGTGGGGAATTTAGCTACGAATTTAGCCACATATTAGCGACAAAAAATTTTCATAAATTCCTCTCAAGAAAAGCGGGGATCTTAGCGATGGATTAGCGACGAAAAATTTTTATAAATTTTGGGGAAGAAAAGTGGGAAACTTAGCGACAGATTTAGCGATGAAATATCACATGCTAATAAAAGCCTGAACATAGAGATGAATTTAGCGATAGATTTTTCCTAGATAATAATATACGGATTTAGCTACAGATTAAGCAACAAAATTTTCCTAGCTATTAAAATCCATAAATAGGAGATGGATTTAGTGATGAAATTTCTCTAGCAAATAAAATCCTTAATTTAGCAACGGATTTAGGGACGAAGTTGCCCTAGCAAATAAAATCCTTAATTTCTTGACGGATTTAGCAATGGATTTTCTCTAGATAATAAAATACATAATTTAGCTACGGATTTAGCGACGAATTTTCTCTAGCTAATAAAATCCATAATTTAGCCAAGGTTTTAACGACGGATTTTCCCTAACTAATAAATTCCGTGATTTAAGCTACGAATTTAGCATTCAAATTTCCCTAGCTAATAAAATCCATAAATTAGTGACAGATTTAACGACAGATTTTTCCTAGCTAATCAAATCCTTAATTTAGTGATGGATTTAGTGACAGAATTTCTCCAGTTAATAAAATTTATAATTTAGTGACGGATTAGTGATGTATTTTCTCTAGCTAATAAAATTCGTAATATAGTGATGGATTTCTCTAGCTAATAAAATCCGTTTTAGCTATGGATTTAGCGATAGAATTTTTATAGCCAATTTTTAGTTATTTAATTTTTTTTAATTTATTATTAGTTTTAGTATTTTATATAATTTTGTTTATTAAATGTATGTTAATGTTTTATAGATGAGCAATCCTTGAAAGATATATTCTCCTCATAAAATCTTAAAAAATTATATTATAAATAAATAATTTAAAAAATATATAAAAAAATTATATTAGTAAGGTCTAAAATAACTTTATTTATGATGTATTAATTTTTTTAAAAAGTATACAAAAAAATTTTCTAAAATTTTAAATTAAGAAACATAAAAATTTGTAATAAAGTAAAATTAAATAATAAATTCAATAAGTATAATAGTTTTTTTCGATATTTTAAAAATTAAATTAACATATATTAAAATTTCTACAAATATAAATGTAAAGTAATTCATTGTATGATAAAATAGAAAATATTTTCAAAATATTGAATTGCCTAATAAACTAGTAAAAATAAATATATTATAAGTAAAAAAATTCTGATTATAGAAAACTTTTAAAAAAATAAATTATACAAATTTTGAAAATCTTGAAATATAAAAAATATAATTTTTTTAATAAAATTAAAAGAAAATAAATTAATATTAATAAATAAATACATAGATGTTTGCTCCTACTAAAATTTATACGAATTAAATAATTGAATATTATTTTTACAATTAGCTATTAACATTAAGTTTTTATTAAAATAATAAATACAACTTTTTTTAATTATCTTCTAACTTTAAGTAATTTTTTGAATTTTAAAAATTATTATTGATATCAAATAATATGAAATATTATTCCTTTAAATGATTTCATATTATTTTCGTAAAAATTAATATGAATTCTTAGACATTTATATATATTTAACATTTAAGTATTTTGTAATTCTTAGGCGAGTGGCTAGAAGACAAATCATCTTTTTATTTATGTCTTATTATAAGAAGTTTGTTAATTTTGTAACTATTTGATATTTTTTTTATAAGGCTAAACATAATTTTTTAATTTTTTATATTTTATTGTTTAATTAATATTATAATAAAAAATTGTAAGGTGTTTGTTTTTCATGTGTATCTTGCTACACGCACATTAATTTTGTTTAAAAAATTATGATAGTAAATAAAATTAATGAGTCTTTTTATATATTGCTTATTTAATGTTTTAATAATTAAAAATATTAATAATTTGCTCATATATATTCACTTGTCGAGACGCGATAATCTCTAACAATTGAAGCAAACCTCCACATTCAGCCATCTATCTCTCGATACCGATGCATCAACATATAATTGAGGTTTATATTTTTATATGTTATTTGATTTGAGGTATCATTTTATACATTTATTCGTCATCAACATATAATCGAAAATTAAGTTTATGCGTATTGATTCTGTTATTTATTGTTTCTGAAATTCTTCTCCTTTATTCACCATGGTTTGTTTGGATTGCATATATATACTTAATCATATACATACTTCATGCATTTGTGATATAATGCATTGTCATTGTGTGGATTTTGATGGTGCACAGTAGGTATGCCTAATTAATAACTGCTTCAATATACATAACTATATACTGTATACAAAAATAGTATACATAAATATAAGTGTATTTTATATGAGTGTGTTTAAACATAACTATATCTAAATAACTATAAAAACATTATACATTAACTATTTAAACATAACTATATCTATATAATTATAGAAACTATATACATAAACTTTTACTATACTTTATAAGTAATTTATAAAAATTGTAAAAACTTATAATTAAAAATGCAAAAATATAATATTGGAATTTAAAGTATTTTAAATCCTATGAAATTTAACTAATCAAACTAAGTACATCACAGCCCCTGAATGAGAGTGCCCTAGGATCATGATAATAAACCCTTGTGCAATGTCATCTTTAAATTATTCTGGTTCATTATAAACTCATTATGTACTCATATCAAATAATTACTTTTCAATGTTGTCTGAGCCACTTGTATTTATTGATGATCAATAATTGAGTAGTTAATTTATCCATCCATTTATATTTAACCATAAAAAATATTTATTATGATTCTTAAGGCTAGAATGATGTATATTCATTTCATGCTAGCTTAATAGTCACCAGAGGGATGACATTTCATAAGTCATATGAGGTTTGATTATATTCATACTAGCACCATAATTTGATTACATTTCTAATTTGAACCAAAGAAAATAGATTATAAATTTAATTTAAAAAATATATTTAGTCACTTACATGATTTGTATGCCATATGATCATTTTTTTATATATTATATCGTACATTTTTAATATTTCTAAATTGTTTGTAGGAATGCAAGTCGACAGGTTAAGAGCCCACCTAAACCCAATCTAAATCCAACACATCAAACTGCATTATATTCAAATCCCTTGTAAGAGACTAAGTATAGAACTATTCATCATGTATAATGAAAATGATAAATCAAGGTATTATTGTTTTGGATGGCACAACAAAGAAGCTTGAACAAAGAGAACTTGCTTATGATGTCGCATAAATTTTAAAAACTAAATACAACTTTATATAATTAAATATAACTATATTTTTTACTATTTATACATATATGTTTACAAATATGTAAATCTATATATTTATTTATAACATTTTATATATTTATGTATAACTAAATATAATTACTCGTATGAATATAATATATATATATATATATATAACTAAATGTTTAATGATATATAAATTTTTATAACTATATATATTATATGTATAATAACATAACTATAAATAATTCTATCTTACTATATGTATAACTATAAAAACTATATACATAACTATATTTAAAATATAATTAACAACATGTATTTAATATACATTTTTATATATTAGCATGAAAAATATATTTTAGTATATACATGCCTATACATAACTATATGTATAAATATATGAAATTATATGAAAAAATATATATACATACATGTATAATATAAGTTTAATTATACGTATAAATATATGTATAACCACATGTAACTATATTTATAATTATATGTATAAAAACATACAACATAATGTTTAACTAAATGTTAATAACTATATATAATATTTGTTTAACTAAAAAACTCTATATAGATAAATATAACTTTATTTTTAATTATGTATGCATATATGTATACATATATGTAAATCTATATAATTGTTTATAACGTATATACATTTATTTATATTTAATTATAACTATTTGTATGCATATATCTATATATAATTATATGTTTAACTATATGTAACTATATATAACTGCATTTACTATATGTATCCTAACATATAATTATATATGAGATAATACAATTTTGTTGCACTAACTTGAAATAAAATGGTTAAAGATATAATATCAACAATATGTAAGTACATAGCATGAGAGTGTCCGTTGATTATGCTCATATATGGCATAATACAAATAAGGGTTGTACTCTTACCTAAACCTAGCAATTGGGCCTCAGGCTCAAATATGAACTTATGTATAACAAAAGATATAATATTTGAAAGGTTTGTACAAAAGAATTTTTATTTTCTTTTATATAATTCATCATTCTAACACTGCACTCTCTATGTGTCTCTCCCTCCATCTATAATTATTTATATCCTTCTCTTCCTCTTTTCTTTGTGTCACACTCTATCTCTTGTAATTTTTTTCTCGCTCTTCTTTCTTGCTTGCTCTCTCGCCACCCCCCTCTTTCTCCCTACTCTCTCATCTCACCCCCCACTATCTCCCGCTCTCCCCCACTCTCTCTCCCTCTCTCCGCCCCCTCTCCCCCTTCTCTCCCTTTCACTATTTCTCTGCCCGCTCTCCTGTCCCTCCTTCTCTCTCTCCCTCTCTCTTTACCATCTCTCCATTTCTGTGCCCCCTTTCTATCCACCTTATAGATATATATATATATACTCTCTCTCTCTCCCTCCCTCTCCTCCTTCAAATTTGATGTTTTCTTTTTTTGTTTTCCTTTTTTTGCATTATCGTATTCTGCACCCTTTATCTAGTATTACGTGATATATTATCTTTATCGTGCTATAAGTTTCTTTATCTATGAATAGAGATTCTGCAAACACATTGCCTCGATATTCTGATTTTTATTTTTAAATATTCATTTGTAATTAATTTTATTTAATTATTTGTATATTTTGAAGTAATAGAATGTTTTATTTAAAATAATGATTGGGCATTATTTTTTGTAAATAATAGAGCAAAATGAGTTTTAGATCATCAATTGATGTACGAAGGTGTTATTAATGAATTTTGAATAAAGTTTTTTGACTGGATTTGAAACTTTCATCAATTATGCATGTAGTCAATCGAAATTGATGGATGGAGAAAAAATTAAGTGTCCATGTAATCTTCACAAGTATAAAATTACTTTTCGTGATACAAATACTATAAGATATCATTTGGCTAAATATGACTTTGTGCCAAATTATTTTGTTTGGATTTATCATGGAGAAAGTACAATGGCTCTGAATATTGACCAAATGAGGTACCGATCATTTTCTTGTGGTGAATAATCATCAAATATACCATAGAATGATCACGGAAGCTGCTAGTGCTGATTTCATAATGGATTACATGGATGAACCACCTAATCATGATGCTTAGAATTTTTGAAATACTTAAAGCTGCAGATAAAGAGTCGTCGCCTGGTTGTAAAACAAATTTGCAATTGCCTTGTGGTTCGACTAATAAGCATTAAGTAATAAAATTATGTCTGAGAAATTATTTGATCAGGTGACGAATGATGAAGGAGATTGTTTTGGATAATAATTTGATCACTAACAAACTTTTACAACACTAAGAAGTTACTATGAGGAATGGGGTCTACCAGTGAAAAAATTGTTGTTGTTTAAATGGATGCATGCTATAGTGGGGCGGTGATAGTGATTTAATTAGCTGTAAGTTTTGTGATCATCCTCGATTTAGGAAGGCACCTCGTGTTGTAGATACGTGACAAAAATTAAAGGTTGTCTTTAAAAAGAGTAGTATTTTCCATTAATTCCTCGATTACAGAGACTATAGGCATCAAATGCAATAGAAAATGATATGAGTGGGCATTCTGAGCATGAGGTTGAAGAAGGGGTAATGCGTCAATCTATCAGATTCACTTGCTTGGAGCATTTTTTATATACATAATATTTGCAGCAGAAAGTCGAAATATGATATTCGGTATCTACACTGATGGATTGAGCCATTTGGGCAATCTGGACAACAATATTCAACATGCCCGTGATAGTGGCACCTTTTTAACTTTCCTTCGTGGTGTGTATGAGGAGAGCTATATATGTTTTGTCAATATTGGTTCCAAGACCAAAAATCCAAAAGACATGGATGTTTCTTACAGCTTTTATTGCAGAGTTAATCATTTGGGATATTGGCGTGGATACATATGATATCTCAAGAAGCAAACTTCATTATGCGAGCAGCTCTTATGTGGATGGTAAGTGATTTCCTGCATAATTCAAAGTTGTATGGCTGGAGAACTATAGGACGATTCACATGCTCGTATTGCATGACAAATCTAAAATTTACCCTCAATTTAGTGGTAAACAGTAATGGTTTTGATAACTATCATAAGTTTCTACTAAGAATCATCCATATGAAGAAATAGAAACCGCATTTTGAAAAAATAAACTGTGATGAAGGTTGCACTAGCGTTTGTTCAGGAGATGATATTATGACAAAGATTCAGAGTTTGGGTTTGAGAAGGTAACTGAAAAAGAAGCTATTGGATGTATGGACGAATAGATAAAATTTGGCTGGAGGAAACATAGAATATTTTGGGACTTCTAATAGCAGTCCCAAAATATTCTATGTTTCCTCCGCCAAATAATTTATCTATTCGTCCATTACATCCAATAGCTTCTTTTTCAGTTACCTTCTTCAAACCCAAACTCTGAATCTTTGTCATAATATCATCTCCTGAACAAACTGCTAGTGCAACCTTCATCACAGTTTTATTTTTTCAAAATGCGGTTCTATTTCTTCATAATGGATGATTCTTAGGTAGAAACTTATGATAGTTATCAAACCATTACTGTTTACCACTAAATTTGAGGGTAAATTAATAGAATTTGTCATGCAATACGAGCATGTGAATCGTCCTATAGTTCTCCAGCCATACAACTTTGAATATGCAGGAAAGTCACTTACCATCCACATAAGAGCTGCTCGCATAATGAAGTTTTGCTTCTTTGAGATATCATATGTATCCACGCCAATATCCCACAAATGATTTAACTCTGCAATAAAAAGCTGTAAGAAAACATCCAGCATGTCTTTTGGATTTTTTGGTCTTGGAACCAATATTGACAAAACATATATAGCTCCTTCATACACAACCACGAAGGAAAGTTAAAAGGTGCCACTATCACGGGCCATGTTGAATATTGTTGTCCAGATTGCCCAAATGGCTCAAATCCATCAGTGTAGATACCGAATCTCATATTTCGACTTTCTGCTGCAAAATATTATGTATATAATTAAAATGCTCCAAGCAAGTGAATCTGATAGATGACGCATTACCCCTTCTTCAACCTCATGCTCAGAATGCCACCTCATATCATTTTCTATTGCATTTGATGCATATAGTCTCTGTAATCGAGGAATTAATGGAAAATAATACATCTTTTTAAAGACAACCTTTAATTTTTGTCACGTATCTACAACACGAGGTGCCTTCCTAAATCGAGGATGATCACAAAACTTACAGCTAATTAAATCACTATCACCCGCCCCAATATAGCAGGCATCATTAAACAACAATCAATTTTTTTTCACTGTAGAAAAACACATTCCTCATAGTAACGTTCTTAGTGTTGTAAAAGTTGTTAGGAATCAAATTATGATCCAAAAACAATCTCCTTCAGCAATTCAGTCAACCCTTGATCAAATAATTTCTCAGGAACATATAATTTTATTACTTATGCGTAGTAGTCGAAACTCACAAGGGACAAGTGCAAATTGTGTTACAACCGAGGACGACGACCTCTTATCTACAGCTTTAAAGTATTTCCTAAAATGTCTAAGCATCATGATTAGGTGTTCATCCATGTAATCCATTCTGAAAATCAGCACTAGCAGCTGCCGTGAATCATTCTATGGTAATATATTTGATGATTAATTCACCACAAGAAATGATTTCGGTACCCTCATTTTGGGCAATAGTAAGAGCCATTGTACTTTCTCCATGATAAATCCAAACAAAATAATTTGGCACAAAGTCATATTTAGCCAAATGATATCTTATAGTATTTGTATCACGAAAAGTAATTTTTATACTTGTGAAGATTACATGGACACTTAATTTTTTCTCCATCCATCAATTTCGATTGACTACATGCATAATTGATGAAAGTTTCAAATCCAGTCAAAAAACTTTATTCAAAAATTCATTAATAACACCTTCTGTACATCAATTGATGATCTAAACTCATTTTGCTCTATTTTATTTACAAAAAATAATGCCCAATCATTATTTTAAATAAAACATTCTATTACTTCAAAATATACAAATAATTAAATAAAATTAATTACAAATGAATATTTAAAAATTAAAAATCATGAATATCGAGGCAATGTGTTTGCAGAATCTATATTCATAGATAAAGAAACTTATAGCACGATAAAGATTAATAGATATCACAGTAATACTAGATAAAGGGTGCAGAATACGATAATGCAAAAGAAAGGAAAACAAAAAAGAAAGGCATTCAAAGTTTGAAGGAGGAGAGGGAGGGAGAGAGAGAGAGATATATATATATATATATATAAGGTGGATAGAAAGAGGGGCACAGAAATGGAGAGATGGTAAAGAGAGAGGGAGAGAGAGAAGGAGGAAGAGAGAGGGGCAGAGAAATAGTGAAAGGGAGAGAAGGGGAGAGAGGGGCGGAGAGAGGGAGAGAGAGTGGGGGGAGAGAGGGAGATAGTGGGGGGAGAGATGGAGAGAGATAGGGAGAAAGAGGGGGTGGCGAGAGAGCAAGCAAGAAAGAAGAGCGAGAAAAAAAATTACAAGAGATAGAGTGTGACACAAAGAAAAAGAGGAAGAGAAGGATATAAATAATTATAGATGGAGGGAGAGACACTAGAGAGTGCAGTGTTAGAATGATGAATTATATAAAAGAAAATAAAAATTCTTTTGTACAAACCTTTCAAATATTATATCTTTTGTTATACATAAGTTCATATTTGAGCCTGAGGCCCAATTGCTAGGTTTAGGTAAGAGTACAACCCTTATTTGTATTATGCCATATATGAGCATAATCAACGGACACTCTCATGCTATGTACTTACATATTGTTGATATTATATCTTTAACCATTTTATTTCAAGTTAGTGCAACAAAATTGTATTATCTCATATATAATTATATGTTAGGATACATATAGTAAATGCAGTTATATATAGTTACATATAGTTAAACATATAATTATATATAGATATATGCATACAAATAGTTATAATTAAATATAAATAAATGTATATAACGTTATAAACAATTATATAGATTTACATATATGTATACATATATGCATACATAATTAAAATAAAGTTATATTTATCTATATAGAGTTTTTTATAGTTAAACAAATATTTATATATAGTTATTAACATTTAGTTAAACATTATGTTGTATGTTTTTATACATATAATTATAAATATAGTTACATGTGGTTATACATATATTTATACGTATAATTAAACTTATATTTATACATGTATGTATATATATTTTTTCATATAATTTCATATATTTATACATATAGTTATGTATAGGCATGTATATACTAAAATATATTTTTCATGCTAATATATAAAAATGTATATTAAATACATGTTGTTAATTATATATTTAAATATAGTTATGTATATAGTTTTTATAGTTATACATATAGTAAGATAGAATTATTTATAGTTATATGTTATTATACATATAATATATATAGTTATAAAAATTATATATCATTAAACATTTAGTTATATATATATATATATATATATATATTCATACGAGTAATTATATTTAGTTATACATAAATATATAAAATGTTATAAATAAATATATAGATTTACATATTTGTAAACATATATGTATAAATAGTAAAAAATATAGTTATATTTAATTATATAAAGTTGTATTTAGTTTTTAAAATTTATGCGACATCATAAGCAAGTTCTCTTTGTTCAAGCTTCTTTGTTGTGCCATCCAAAACAATAATAAAACCTTGATTTATCATTTTCATTATACATGATGAATAGTTCTATACTTAGTCTCTTACAAGGGATTTGAATATAATGCAGTTTGATGTGTTGGATTTAGATTGGGTTTAGGTGGGCTCTTAACCTGTCGACTTGCATTCCTACAAACAATTTAGAAATATTAAAAATGTACGATATAATATATAAAAAAATGATCATATGGCATACAAATCATGTAAGTGACTAAATATATTTTTTAAATTAAATTTATAATCTATTTTCTTTGGTTCAAATTAGAAATGTAATCAAATTATGGTGCTAGTATGAATATAATCAAACCTCATATGACTTATGAAATGTCATCCCTCTGGTGACTATTAAGCTAGCATGAAATGAATATACATCATTCTAGCCTTAAGAATCATAATAAATATTTTTTATGGTTAAATATAAATGGATGGATAAATTAACTACTCAATTATTGATCATCAATAAATACAAGTGGCTCAGACAACATTGAAAAGTAATTATTTGATATGAGTACATAATGAGTTTATAATGAACCAGAATAATTTAAAGATGACATTGCACAAGGGTTTATTATCATGATCCTAGGGCACTCTCATTCAGGGGCTGTGATGTACTTAGTTTGATTAGTTAAATTTCATAGGATTTAAAATACTTTAAATTCCAATATTATATATTTTTGCATTTTTAATTATAAGTTTTTACAATTTTTATAAATTACTTATAAAGTATAGTAAAAGTTTATGTATATAGTTTCTATAATTATATAGATATAGTTATGTTTAAATAGTTAATGTATAATGTTTTTATAGTTATTTAGATATAGTTATGTTTAAACACACTCATATAAAATACACTTATATTTATGTATACTATTTTGTATACAGTATATAGTTATGTATATTGAAGCAGTTATTAATTAGGCATACCTACTGTGCACCATCAAAATCCACACAATGACAATGCATTATATCACAAATGCATGAAGTATGTATATGATTAAGTATATATATGCAATCCAAACAAACCATGGTGAATAAAGGAGAAGAATTTCAGAAACAATAAATAACAGAATCAATACGCATAAACTTAATTTTCGATTATATGTTGATGACGAATAAATGTATAAAATGATACCTCAAATCAAATAACATATAAAATATAAACCTCAATTATATGTTGATGCATCGGTATCGAGAGATAGATGGCTGAATGTGGAGGTTTGCTTCAATTGTTAGAGATTATCGCGTCTCGACAAGTGAATATATATATGAGCAAATTATTAATATTTTTAATTATTAAACATTAAATAAGCAATATATAAAAGACTCATTAATTTTATTTACTATCATAATTTTTTAAACAAAATTAATGTGCGTGTAGCAAGATACACATGAAAAACAAACACCTTACAATTTTTTATTATAATATTAATTAAACAATAAATATATAAAAAATTAAAAAATTATGTTTAGCCTTATAAAAAAAATATCAAATAGTTACAAAATTAACAAACTTCTTATAATAAGACATAAATAAAAAGATGATTTGTCTTCTAGCCACTCGCCTAAGAATTACAAAATACTTTAAATGTTAAATATATATAAATGTCTAAGAATTCATATTAATTTTTACGAAAATAATATGAAATCATTTTAAAGGAATAATATTTCATATTATTTGATATCAATAATAATTTTTAAAATTCAAAAAATTACTTAAAGTTAGAAGATAATTAAAAAAAGTTGTATTTATTATTTTAATAAAAACTTAATGTTAATAGCTAATTGTAAAAATAATATTCAATTATTTAATTCGTATAAATTTTAGTAGGAGCAAACATCTATGTATTTATTTATTAATATTAATTTATTTTCTTTTAATTTTATTAAAAAAATTATATTTTTATTATATTTCAAGATTTTCAAAATTTGTATAATTTATTTTTTTAAAAGTTTTCTATAATCAGAATTTTTTTTACTTATAATAATATTTATTTTTACTAGTTTATTAGGCAATTCAATATTTTTGAAAATATTTTCTATTTTATCATACAATGAATTACTTTACATTTATATTTGTAGAAATTTTAATATATGTTAATTTAATTTTTAAAATATCGAAAAAAACTATTATACTTATTGAATTTATTATTTAATTTTACTTTATTACAAATTTTTATGTTTCTTAATTTAAAATTTTAGAAAATTTTTTTGTATACTTTTTAAAAAAAATTAATACATCATAAATAAAGTTATTTTAGACCTTACTAATATAATTTTTTTATATATTTTTAAATTATTTATTTATAATATAATTTTTTAAGATTTTATGAGGAGAATATATCTTTCAAGGATTGCTCATCTATAAAACATTAACATACATTTAATAAACAAAATTATATAAAATACTAAAACTAATAATAAATTAAAAAAAATTAAATAACTAAAAATTGGCTATAAAAAATTCTATCGCTAAATCCATAGCTAAAATACGGATTTTATTAGCTAGAGAAAATCCATCACTATATTACGAAATTTTATTAGCTAGAGAAAATACATCACTAAATCCGTCACTAAATTATAAATTTTATTAACTGGAGAAATTCTGTCACTAAATCCATCACTAAATTAAGGATTTGATTAGCTAGGAAAAATCTGTCGTTAAATCTGTCACTAATTTATGGATTTTATTAGCTAGGGAAATTTGAATGCTAAATTCGTAGCTTAAATCACGGAATTTATTAGTTAGGGAAAATCCGTCGTTAAAACCTTGGCTAAATTATGGATTTTATTAGCTAGAGAAAATTCGTCGCTAAATCCGTAGCTAAATTATGTATTTTATTATCTAGAGAAAATCCATTGCTAAATCCGTCAAGAAATTAAGGATTTTATTTGCTAGGGCAACTTCGTCCCTAAATCCGTTGCTAAATTAAGGATTTTATTTGCTAGAGAAATTTCATCACTAAATCCATCTCCTATTTATGGATTTTAATAGCTAGGAAAATTTTGTTGCTTAATCTGTAGCTAAATCCGTATATTATTATCTAGGAAAAATCTATCGCTAAATTCATCTCTATGTTCAGGCTTTTATTAGCATGTGATATTTCATCGCTAAATCTGTCGCTAAGTTTCCCACTTTTCTTCCCCAAAATTTATAAAAATTTTTCGTCGCTAATCCATCGCTAAGATCCCCGCTTTTCTTGAGAGGAATTTATGAAAATTTTTGTCGCTAATATGTGGCTAAATTCGTAGCTAAATTCCCCACTTTTCTTGAGCAAAATTTACAAAAATTTTCTGTCGCTAATCCGTTGTTATTTTTTTTTTTCAAAGAAAAATCATAAAATCTTTGCTATTCCCTAGCTAATCCCTCACAATTTAGCTATGGTTAGATTCATAGCTAAAATTTGATAGCTAAATCAGTATTTTCTTATAGTGGTATATTTTAAGAAAACTAAAATGATAAAAATGGATAAAATATATCGAAAAAAAAGTGACAAATTAAAAAGAAAAATAAAATTATAAAAATATATTAATTAAAATTTTTAAAATTAAAAACAATTTTATTTAACCATAAATGATATTATTTCATAAATAACAAAATTTAAGGTTAATATTTAATGAAATTTATTAATTAATAAAATTAATTTCAAAAATAAAAAAATTAATTAATGACTATAAAAATGAAGAAAAAAATATATTACTAATATCCATGAAAAATAATAATTGGTAATTAAATTTTCATATTATTTCATTAACATATTATTTAATATAACCATAAATAAATTATATAAATGCATAACTATACAAAAATTTTAACATTTCATATTATTTATAGTTTGTGGACAAATTTATAATATTATTTCATAAATAAAAAATAATAATATGATATTATAAAAAAGTATTTCATATATATATAATGGTGTTAAATTTTTAAGAATTTATATTATTTTTTATAAATCTAATATGAAATAATATTAAAGACAAAATTTCATATTAGTTGATGTAATTTATAATTTATAAAATTCAAAAAATTACTTAAAGTGAGAAGATCATTAAAAAAAGTTATATTTATTATTTTAATAAAAATGAAATATTAAAAGCTAATAAAAAAAAATCTTACTCAATTGTTTAATTCTTATCAATTAAAATTTCATTAGGTCAAAAAATAAAACTTGAATTCAATTAAACTTAGGGTAAATTTTAATTTTTTTTAAAACAAAAAATATAATTAGTAATATTTTAAATAAATCTTTTTTAACCCTAAAAAATCATTAAGTATTCTTTTAATAACATGAATATATTTTTTTAATCATACAATTTTTTGTTGATCTAATTAAAATATCTATGTATTTATTTTTAAATATTAATTATTTCCTTTTATATTTTATAAAAAATTTGAAATTTTATTTTATAATTCAAAAATTTCAAATCTTTTAGTAATTATTTTTTTACAGTTTCATATAATCATAAAAATATTTTTTGTACTTTAAATAATATAATAATTACTGTTTATTCATTAATTCAGATATTTTTGTACATATTTTTTATTTAATGATACAATTGATTATTTTAGCTTTTTACTAGAAGATATTTTTATGTATGTTCATTATTTATTAAAATATCTTAAAAAATGATTATAATTATAGATTTAATTATTTAATATTTTTAACTTAAATATTTTAATTTCATTATTAAAAATTTTTAAAAAATTTTAAAAAATTTTAAAAAATTTTTTGTATAAATATTTTTAAAATTTTTATAATCATTAAAATTGTTATTTTAGTCTTTACTAATATTAATTTTTATTCGTATTTATATATTATTGAAATTATTTATTTATAATATTATATTTAAATAATTAAATGAGAAGAATGTGTCTTAAAAGGATCCATCATCCATAGACCATGAAAAACTTTTAATTTCAAAATTACATCAAATATTAAAATAAATAATATATAAAAAATAAAAAAATTAATTAGCATAGATTAGCGTTGGGAATAATCCAGAGCCCAATAGATAAGGAAAATTCCAATGCTAAATGCATATATTTTGTGAAAATTTTCATTTAAGAACTAATAGCTTACAATTAAAAAATAATCATAAAAAAAATTTTAGATAATTATTTATCGTCAGATATTATCTCAATCTAATTAGCTATAAAAAATCAATCACTAAATTCATTGCTAAAAATGACATCATTATTTCCACAAAAATCTACGATAATTTTAGGCAAAGACATTTTCATTAAAATTTATATATCTAGTCCATCAACAAATCCATCAACAAGTTGTATTACATGTAAAATATGAATCTCATGCATTAATAGCTAATCCCTTCAAATTGCTAGGAACAATTTTCCTAGCTAATTTTCATAGCAAAACAAATATTTCTTGTAGTGAGATAGATAGACATATTGATAGATTGAAATATAAATAGACAGATATATAGATAGATAGATAGATAAACAAACAAGTAGATAGATAGATAAATATAGAAATAGATAGGCATATAGATAGATAGACAGATAGACAGATATATAGATCGATAAACATTTAAATAAAAAGATAGAAATCCATATAGATAGAAATATATATATAGACAAAAAGAAACATAGATAGATATATAGAAAAATAGTTAGGTAGATAGATAGATAGATTGTTGGATATATATTTAGATAGATATATACACACATAAATAGACAAATAGATAGATATACTTATAGATAAGACAAATAGAAAGATTGATACACAAATGGATTGAATGACTGACAGACAGACAAATAGGCAATAATATAGATAGATAGACATATAGATAAACAAACATTTAGATAGACAAATATTTAGATAGACATATTTACAGATAGATAGATAGACAGATAAGCAGACAAATAAATAGATATATAAATAAATAGGTAGATAGACAGACAGACAGACACACAGATATAGACAGACTATATTTAGATAGATAGATGGATAGATAAATAGACAAATAGATAGACAAACAGATATAA
>JAREIK010016509.1:0-40349 GCA_029783825.1 Sapria himalayana | reverse complement strand
TGATAGAGAATATAGAGATAGACAGACAGATAGACAGACAGATAGATATGTAGACATATGGACTGATACACTTATAGACTAATTGATATATAGATAGAAAGAAAGATAGATTGATTGATAGACATATAGACACATAGACATATATATATATAGAATGATAGACAAATATACAAATTGATAGATGTCCAAATAGAAAGATATCTTGAAAGATTAATAGATATATAAATAGATAAACATATAAATAGATAGACATATAAATAGATAGACAAATAGATACATATATAGATATAGACAGATTGATAGATAGATAAATAAATAAACAAACAAACTGATAGATTGATAGATATTAGATAGACAGAACTACACATTGATTGATTTACTAATATACATGAAGATGATTTGATAGTTAGATAGATTGATAGATTGAATGATAAATAGTTAGATAGTTACACATATAGATCGATCGATAGATACATATTTAGACAAATAGATAGATAGATAGATCGATAGATAGAAATATTGACAGATAGAAAAAATAGATAGATATATATATATAGACATATAGATAGATAGATAAATAGATAGATAGAAATATTGACAGAGAGAAAAATAGATAGATATACATATAGACATATAGATAGATAGATAGATAGAGAGAAAGGTAGTTAGATAAATAGATAGATAGATAGACAGACTGATAGATAACTAGACAAATAGACTAATAGATAGAAAGGCATATTAATGCATAGATAGATAGATAAATATATACTTAGATAAATAGATATATAGATAAACAAATAGACACTTAAACTAATAGAATAATAGACAAATAGATAGATAAAGTGATAAATAGACACTTAGACAAATAGATATATAGATAGAGAGATAGTTTGATAAATAGCGAGATTCAAAAATAGACTAATAGACAAATAGACAGGTAGATAGATAGATAACTATATATATAGACAAATAAAAAGATAGATAGAAAATATAGATACATAAATAGATAGACATATTGACAAATAGGCAAATAGACTGATAGACTAATTGAAAATTAGATAGTTTAAAAGATATAAAGATAGAAAGATAATTAGGTGGATATTATGCAGTTAGATATTTAGACAAATAGATATATAGATAGAAAGATAGACATTTAGATAGATTGACATATAGACAAATATACAGATGGTTATATAAAAAAAAGAATGATAAATAGATAGATAGATAGATAGATAGAAAAAATAAATAGATAAATGGAAATAAAGATATACATAAATATTGAAAGAATGAAAAAAAATAGATAGATAGATACTTAATATAATAGATAGATAGATAATAGATAGATAGATAAATAGAAATAATGATAGATAGATATATAGATATATAGATAAACATATTGATATATAGATAGATAGACAGATAGAGAGATAAATAGATAGATAAATAGATAAACACATAGAGAGATAGAAAAATAAATAGATAGATAGATAAATAAATAAATAGATAGATGGAGAGATAGATAGAATAATTGATAGGATAATTTACTAATAGTCTGAAACATAGAAATATAGTTAGATAGTTAGACAAATAGAAAGATTGATATATAGATAGTAAGAAAATTAGTTAATTAGATAGATAAATAAATAAATAGATAAAAAGGAATAACAGATTGATAGATTGATACATAGATACATAAGCTAATAGACAGATAGATAGATAGACATTTGGACAGATAGACATTGACATAGATAGACATTTAGATAGATAGGCAAATAATAAATTAGACAAATAGATATATAGATATATATATATATATATATATATATATAGGCATATAGACATATAAAGCAATAGACAGATAGATTGATAGACAATTAAATAGATAGATAGTTAGAAAGTTGGACAAATATGCATATAGATATTAAAAAAATAGATATCTAGATAGACAAATAGATAGATAGAAAGATATTGAGATAGATATATAGAAAGATTAAAGATTTAAATTAGAGAGAAAGGCAAATAAATAGATTGATAGATGGAGAGAGAGAGAGAGAGATATATATATATATATATATATATAAAATTAGATAGATAAAATATAGATAGATAGTTATATAAAAAGATAGATAGATAGATAATTAGTTAGTTAGTTATATAGTTATATAATATTATAGATAGAAATATAGACAAAAAAACAAATATATAGACAAATAAATCTTTTAGATTAATAGATAGATAAATAGATATATAGAGAGAATGACAAATAGATAGATTGGTATATAAATATATAGATAGATAAATAGAAAGATAGACACATAGAAAGAAAGAAAGATATATATATATATATATATATATATATATATATATATAGATTAAAAGATAGATAAGTAGATAGATTGATAGATAGATACAGAGAGAGAAATTCACATAGATAAATAAACACATAGAAACATAGAAAGATAGGTAGATAGACACATAGATAGATAGAAAGATAGAAAAATAGATAGATAGATAAATAGAGATATATAAAGATAGATAAATAGTTAGAAATATATATATATATATATATATATATATATATATATATATATATAGATTGATAGATAGATAAAGAATTATATAAATAGATAGATAATTAAACAAATTGAAATACATATAAATAGATAGATAGATAGTGAGGTCTACAGATAGATAGAAACATAGAGACAAATAAAGATTGATTGATCGACATATAGACAAATATACATATAGCTAGATAGATAGACAGTTAGATAGATATATAGATAGATAGATAGTCAAATATATAAATAAATTGGTAGATATATAGATAGACAAATATATAGGTAGTCATAAAGAACAACAAATAGTAAGATAGATATATAGACATACAGATTATTAGATAGATAGAAAAATAGATATATAGATAAATATATAGAAAGATAGATTAATAGTTAAATATATAGATAGATAGATTGTTAGATAGATAAAAAGATATATAAACTTATAAAGATATATATAGTCTCTTAGATAGATAGATAGACGGATAGACAGATAAATATATTTACAAATACAAAGATAGATAGATAGACAATTAAACAAATAGAAAGATATAGAATAGATACAAAATAGATAAATATAATATTAGAAATTAGGATAGACAAATAGATAGATAGATAAACACACACACACACATATATATATATATAAGTATATAGATAGATATAAAATAAGACATATAGATATATATAGAAAGATAGATAGATAGACATATAGATAGATAAAATATATAGATAGATAGTAAACAAATATATTGATAGATAGTTAGTTAGTTATCTAGATTGATTGATTTGCAAATATATAAATAGATAGGCAGATAGAAAGAAATATAGATAGATAAATAGGAAGATAAATAGATAGATATAAAAATATATAGACAGATATATATATATATATATATATAGATAAACAAATAGATAGATAGATACATAAACATTTAAACAGACAGATAGATAGATAGATAACCAAATTGACAGATTATTAATTACTATTATAGACTAATAGACAACTAGAGAAAGATATATATATATATATATTGATAGATAAATAGATAGAATTATAGACAAATAGGAAAATATATAAATTGATAGATAGACACACACACACACACACACACACATATATATATATATATATATATTAATGGATTAATAGATATATAGATAGATTAACAAATAGAAAGAATGAAAAATATACAGAAAGATAGATATAAAGATTATATATAGATAGATAGATAGCTAAAAAGGCATATAACTAAATATTAAGAATGATAGACATATCGATAGAGAGACAAATAAATAAATAGATATCTAGATAGAAAGTAATATAGATAGATATATAGATATATAGATAGACACTTAAATATCTAGACACATAAAAAGATAGATAGATATAAATATAGATAGATACCTTTTAAGATAGATAGACAAATATACATAAATACATATAGACTGATATATAGAAAGAGAGATAGATATAAATATATATGAATATATATTTATATATATATATATATATATATATAGATAGACTAATAGATAGATATATATACTTATAGATAGATATAGATATAGAGATTCAAAGATTGACAGATAGATAGATCACCAGATAGAAAAATAAAATGATAGATAGATGGATAGATAGATAGAAATATACATTAATAGACATATTTATATAGATAGATAGATATATAGATTCATTGATAGATAGATTTATATATAGATAGATTGACTAATAGACTAATTTACATAAAGACAGTTAGTTACATAGAGAGATCGATAGATAGATAGATATATATATACACATTTATACACATCAAGAAATAGATAGATAGACAGATAGATAGACAAACATATAGATATGCAGAAACATGGTCTGATACACTAATAGGCTAATTGATAGATAGATAGATAGATAATAATTGATTGATTGACATTTAGACACATAAATAGATAGATAGATATATAGATATATTGACAGATAGACAGATAGATAAATATAATCATACACAGATAGGCATATAGATAGTTAGCAAAATAGAAAGATAGCCAGAGAAACTAATAGATAGATAGATATATAAATAGATAAACAAATAGATACATTTAATGATTGACATATAGACAGATTTTTTTAAAGGTTTGTTTTATTATTATAACCCTCTCTTTTGGCGGAGGAATACCATTTTTACAAGCTAAGATCTACCCCTTTTCCCTTTTACACCCACTTACAAATAAATAAAATACACGAGCCATAACATTCTAACAGTTTACTAAAAGCCCATGGTATACTTTCATAGACTGGAAATTGAGTTGGTTTTTTGCTAAGCCGCTGGCTATTTTGCTAAAATGGAAGATTTTTCCATCTAAATTTTAGGGCTTATCTTTATCTCCTCAGCTTACTCCTTTCCTTAGCTTCTGGTGGTCTCCTTATGGCCAGGACCTTCCACGTTCCTTATGCTTTGTAGAAAGTTCTTTTACCTTCGTTGATTTGTCCATGCTACTTTTGTCCGAGACTCACTTTGTAGACAAGTACACCAGCAATCTCTGACTCTCCTCCAGCATCTACCTCTCTTGCACATCCTCTTATACACCCATCTGATAGATCAAACAAAAAAACAAGCACAGACAAACACCCAACAGACTCTGACTTGATACGAATCAAATCCACTTTTCCAGACATATATGCAAGCACCTAGTAGACTTGCGACTATGAGAGCCTGTTATACATCTAATTAGCCTCCCTAACCCCTTGTTAATAGAATCAACCCCAAGCATTAGTCAAATAATGATTCCAAAAATACCTGCTCTTACCTAATCTGGTGAATCGGGCCACTTCGCATGGTGGATGTAGTCTCTTTACTGCATTTCAGTTTCTTTGAGTTTAAATTTTTCTGGACTTTTCCACTTTCTAGATATGCATGCTTATGCTCTAGCACTGCTTAGAGAGACAGCTTATAGCTGCTTTTTCCGCAACATTCACACATATCCTCTTAACCTTGCACTATTACCTTGCCCTAATACCTTGTCCTATTAAAGCAGCAAGAACAGCAGCAAAACAAGGAACAACAGAATTATCCTTATTTAAGATTCACTGTGGCTTTGTTATATAACAGCGTTTATATAGCAACGTTAAGGTCAGAATACATATTATCATATTATCTTAGCACCCTTACTTTTTAGCTAACCTGCAAGGAAAGTCAAGATACATATTTTAAAGCACTCATTATTCCCGCACAATCCATCAGAAAGTTGAGGCTTTGTTATACCTTCGTGATCTGTTTATTTGTTCTAATATAAGGAAAACCCATTTTATCTAAACATGCTATTCCCTTTAGTTTTTTTGGCATGAGTTTCTCATTATATTCTATATCTCCTCTGGTGGTGCCTATTTTAGATAGACTGTCCGCTAGATTATTAGCTTCTCTATATATATGTATTATTGAGGCCTTCAGTTTGTCCATAAGACCAAGAATTACTTCTAGATCCTCTTCATACCTCCATAATATTTTCTTATTAATTACTGTATCAACTAGTAATTTTGAGTCTACCTGAACTTCAATGTTTTTAAAGTTAAGCTGCTTACATATCTCTAACCCTGATTTTAATGCTCTAATTTCTGAATCTAAAGCCAAGGAGGCTCTACTAGATCTGGTGAAAGCTCTCTGTAATGTCCCTGTATGATCTCTTATTACCCCGCCTCCTCCTGCTATTCTAGTGTCCCTACTAAAACTCCCATCCGTATTAAGTGAGAGTTTACCAACCGGCGGAGCATTCCACTGTATACATTTAGCCCATTGCTCTTTTAAAACTTTATATGTGAGATCACATTCTTTCTCAAGGTTCTTTTCTTGTTTCATTTCCTGAATAACTATCGGTTTTATTAGTGATATATTACATATCTCCTTTCTAATATCTTTTATAATTTCTGTTAAATTCATCCTTATATTTTCGAATTTACTTTTGTTTCAAGATTTCCATATACACCAAATAATTAGATGCGGCAGTTTCTGATTAAGCCATTTCCTGGTGGGGCTTTTCGTGTTCTCCTTTTCCCATTTTTAACTTTATCTATTAATCCATCATCTATTTTACATATTCTTTTTTCCCCTTCCATCTCTTTCCATATTTCTGCTGCGATGGGACCATTAGAAAGCAAATGATTAGTGGTTTCAACCGCTTGTGAACAGTATTCACATCTTGATGCCATGTTTATTCCTTTCTTTTGTATATTTCTATCTACCGGTATAGCATTCATTAAAGCCTTCCATGTGAAGGAGCACATTTTTTGCGGTATGTTTTCTTGCCATACCCATTTAAATAGAGTTTGAGCCGGTTTTTTCTTTCTGACCAAATCTTTTGCCGACTTGAGGGAAAAGTTTCCTTGTGGTGTTAACGTCCATTTCCAGCCACTCCTCTTTAGTATAGAGTGTGAGTCTACTATTTCTTTTTGTTTTACCATTGACTTCCAACTGTTCGAGACTTTCTTAGTGGTCTTATTCTTATTATCTAAATATCTTGCCCGCATATATTTAGCCCAAAGATTATCGCTTTCTTTAAGTCTCCACCAGCTTTTACAGTCTCAAGCAGCTGCCGAGTCCTGGAGGCTCATTAGACCTAATCATGCTTCCTCTTTCGGATAACAGATACTTTTCCAGTCCTTCCAATGTAGTTTATTTATGCCTTGTTTTTTACCCCATAAGAAGTTGGCCATTTCCGATTCGAGTTATTTAAGAAATTTTTTAGGGGGATGTATCAGTGATAAAATATGCGTTAGCGTGCTTTGTAATACATGTGACAGCAGCGTTATCCTCCCCCCAAATTCCTAGTAGCTCTTCTTTCCATCCTGCTATTTTCTTTCTTAACTTATCTTGAAGGTAACTTAGATATTCTTCCTTCAATCTCCCCTCATATATCGGACAACCTAAATACATTAATGCCCCTTCAATTTCTGCAAAGCCTATAATATTTTTTATTTTATCTATTAACTTTAATTTTGCATTTTTAGCAAGCATGAACTGACATTTACTTTTATTAACCATTTGACCTGTCTCTTTTTTAAAAATTTGAAGAATATCCATAAGATTCATTAAAGACTTTATGCTAGCATTAGTAAATATTATACGGTCATCTGCATAAGCTAAACAGCCTATTCTGGGTGTATTCCTTGGTTGTCTGAATGACAATATTTTACCTTCGGATATTTTCTTATTCAAGTTACGTATTAATAGTTCTAAATAGATATCAAAAAGAAGAGGGGATAACGGATCCCCTTGCCTTAAACTTTTATTTGGTTTAAATTCCTCACTTAACTTACCATTTACCAGGACTCTTACCCAAGTACTTGAAATGCATCTATATATTAGATCTATGGTCAGCTCAGAAAAACCGAACCTTCTTAACACAAAGCAAAGGGTATCCCATTCCACTCTATCGAAGGCTTTCGATAGATCTAATTTGACCACTAAGTTTTTTCCTCTAGACTTACTTCCTATTTCTTTCATCATTTCTGATGCAAGCTTTATATTTTCTATCATTAATCTATTTTTAACAAAGCCCATTTGTTCCTGAGATATTATTGAAGGTAAAATTAAGCTTAGCCTATTTTGTAATATTTTTGCTAGTATTTTATAAATAGCACTGCATAAACTTATTGGTCTATAATCCTCACATTTCTGTGGTGATTCTTTTTTTGGAATTAATACTATAAAAGATTTTTCCCATGCTTTTGGGATTTCCTCACCTACAAAAAAACTTGCAATTGCAGGGACTAGCTTAGTTTTAATCGTATTCTAGTTTACCTGAAAAAAATAATTGTTCCAACCATCAGGTCCTGCTGCACTATCTTTATCTAGACTAAAAACAGCCTCTTTAACTTCTGGTTCTTCCGGGATCAATTCCATTAATTGATTTTGAGCTTCCGTAATGGTCTCCCTAATTTCTTGCATTAGAGAATTATCTATCCTACATGACTGACTACATAGTTGATTTTCAAAGAAATTTTTAAAGAGAGCTCCTATTTGCTTTTCATTTTCTGCCCATTTTCCTTCTTTATTTATTAGACCTTTAATTTTATTTTTTTGAGATTTTATTTTAGACATACTATAAAAAAATTTGGTATTACGATCCCCATCTTTTAACCATTTTATTTTTGCTCATTGTTTCCAGTAAATTTCTTCCATGTGTAGTTTCAATCTCAGTTCTCCTTTAGCCTTACTTAATTCTATCCGAGTTTCATTATTATTAGTGGAGTCAAAATCTTGCTCCAGCTTGGCTACTTTTTCTTCCAGTTTTTTTAGCTCCTGATTTAATTTCCCAAAACCCTCTTTATTCCATGTTTTTAAACAAGCTTTTAGCCTCAGAAGTTTAATTGATAGAACTTGCATCAGTTTACCCTCTGCTGGCTCTTTCCAAGACTCTCTAACAAGTCCTGCAAAGCTCGCATGCTTTACCCACATATTTTGAAATTTAAAATTAGAAGTATTGCCCTGGTTTTTTTGAATCGTGATAAGCAGGGGGCTATGGTCAGAGCAAGTTCTATTTAGGTGTCTAAGCCCCGTAATCCCTTGTGAGGTGACCCACTTTGTGTTACACATAATCCTATCCAGTCGAGCCCAGATGACTCCTCTTTTTTTCCAATTATTACACCAGGTATATCTCGAACCATTGAAATCTATTTCCATTAGATTGGTAATGGCTATTGTGTCATTAAATTGCTTCATGGCTACCTTATCCGGTGGTTTGCCACCCTTCTTTTCTTGAGGGCTTCTAATTATATTAAAGTCGCCTCCTATTATCCAAGGTGAATTTCTACTTGCTATATCTTTCATTTCTTCCCATAATGCCAACCTAGATTGTTTATCATTTTTTGCATAAACTGCTGAGATTATTTGATCTGTGCTCTTATCTAATTTGAAATGTACTATTTGTTCAGTATCTTTTATTATTTCAATTTTCAATTTACTGTGCCATAAAATCCAAAGTTTACTATTTAGGTTAGCATAAGCCTTATTAAATCCTAAAATTTCTCTATATTTATTTAGTTGAGCTTGCAGGACCATTGGTACTGCAATAATCATTAATGAGATTTTATGTTCTTTAATTAAAAGACTTAATCTATTTATCGTGGGGCTATTAGCTATTCCCCTCACATTCCAATATAGACATCTATCCATTAAAAACTAATTTAGCTTGGGCTCGAGTTGTACACTTATATTCATAAGACCTGTTAGCATATTTTTTCGTATTTCTTGCTGTTTTAGGAGTGTGAGGGATTTCATACCTAATCTCCTTATATTTTACCTGTTTTCCGAGCACCATGGCCATTTGCTTTAGGGCCTCCATGGATTGGGTTCTTGAAAGATTCCCCCAGTCTTCATTATAAATATGTATATCGTCCTTTGCTTTCACCTCAGGCTCATCTTGAGATACATCACCTTTGTGGCTTGAAGGGCAACTAAAAATTACCGATTCATCTTCAGGAAAATCCAGAAGATCCTCATCTATCCACGCATAATCATCAAGTTTTTCTTTCAATACAATTCTTGTTTTAGATGTTTTTTTTATATTTTCTCTTGTGTTTTACCTCCTCCCATCCTTTTATTAAACTAACATCATTTTCTATCCCCAAATTAGTCTCTCTCAGGGGTCCTTCTTCTTGGGTAATATTTGGATAATCTGGTGGGATGCCTGAGTCCAGATCTCCATTCGGCTGGTTTTGTATGAGAAGTGAAGCCTCCTCTTTCCTTACCCAATGCATCACCTTCTTACTTCCTCCTTCATGCTGCTGCCCGTTGTTATGCTCTTCTTTCCCCACCTTGCACGAGAAATTTTCATGCCCGAGCCTCTTACATTTTGAACAGTAGGGAGGAAGGCTTTCGGGAATGACAGTTTGCCAAAACCCCTCGGCATGTTCCCCTTCACCACTACCTATCCATATTTTGTCAGGCAGTTTAGTTAAGAGGTTTATCTCTACACATACCCGTGCTTTGTTCGGCCTTGACATGGTTCTTGTGGCTTCATCTCGTAACATGGGCTTACCCAAACACGATGAAATTGCATAAAGAGATGTTTCAGAGAAAAGATGGAGTGGCAGAAAAGGCAATGTAAACCATACCGGGGCTATAGGCGCCTCTTCAAGAGGAGTAAAATCCTTTGTCCACTTCAGTATACGCATGGGGAAGCCGTCAACCCACCATAATCCACGCTGCCATAGGCGATATTGATCTTCCAGTAGAGAGCATTGCAGCACGACATGTTTGGCATCGAAATCAGCAAATTTCACCTTCCCTTGAGCTTTAAATTGTCGATGAATTTCTGAACTCCAATCGCACGAGGACTGCCGTGATAGAACTTACCAACGAGCGTATATTCGAAAGGTTCTAAGAGCCTTTGAGATTCTTCAGCAGAGAAGATGATAGCCGGGAGCCCATTTTTGTTACCTTGAATTCGTAAAATCGGCGCGGTTCCCTTCACCATCGAGGCAAAAGACTTATTATTTAATAATAAGTCAGATTTTTCCATTCTCACCTTGAGTTGGGCTTGGTTTGAGCAACAATGGAGTTTTCTTCTTTCTTTGTTGCACAATCTAGCAGTTACACAACACTATACACCTATTGTATCCAACAGCAATTCACGAAGCAATTTGCACACTAAATCCCTCAACCATTCGCATAACAGTTTATTCCAGGTAATCGCTAGAGAGAAAAAAAACGAGAAGATTTTCGCGAATATAACAGTTTATTCCAGGTATTCGCATAACAGTTTATTCATACAATTGTTATTGTTCATGTTCCCATAACAGTTTTCCCATAACAGTTGCACATAGTAACACTTTGCAAATATAACAAGATTAGTTCTCCCAAATGTATCAAAAAAACATTCGACAAACAGTTTATTCAAGATATTCGTTACAGTTTTCCAGGCAATTCACAAAGCAATTTACGCGATAGTTCTCCCAACTAACAGTTTATTCAAGATATTCGCAAGATAATCGCGAGAGAACCTGTAACGATAGCAATTCACTAAGCAATTTGCACAATAAATCATTCGACAAATTCACATACCCGTTTGTTTATTCAAGATATTCGCAAGATAATACGTTAGAGAGAAAATCGCGAGAGAACCTGTATCGAAAGCAATTCACGAAGCAATTTGCACAATAATTCATTCAACAAATTCTCATAACAGTTTGTTTAAGATAAATCATGAGAGAGAAAATCTAGAGAAAACCACAGGAGAGTTTTCGCGAGCGCGTTTTCGCGAGAGCTAGGTTTTCGCGAGAGATTGACATATAGACAGATTGATAGATAGAAAGATAGATAGATAAATAGATAGACAGAAAAACATATAGATTGATAGATAAATTGATAGACAGAATTACAGATTGATTGATATACTGATATACATGAAGATGATTAGATAGTTAGATAGATAGAGAGATTAAATGATAAATAGTTAGATAGTTATACATATAGATTGATTGATAGATACATATTTAGATAAATAGATTGATTGATTGATAGATAGAAATATTGATAGATAAATAAATAGACAGAGATATATATATATATACATATAGATAGATAGATAGAAAGATATATATTTAGTTAGATAGAGAGATAGATAGATATATAAAGTGATAAATACATAAACATTAAGATAGAGAGATAGGTAATTAGAAAGATAGTTTGAAAATAGCCAGATTCACAAATAGACTAATAGTCAAATAGATAGGTGGGTAGATAGATAACTATATAGATAGATCGATAAAAAGATAGATAGAAAATACATACACACATAAATAGATAGCCAAATAGACAAATAGAAAAATAGACAAATAGACTAATAGATAGTTAGATAGATTGAAGATATAAAGATAGATAGATAGATATACAGATAGATATTAGACAGTTAGATATTTAGACAAATAGATATATAGATTGAAAGATAGACATTTAGATAGATTGATGAATAGACAAATATATAGATGGATATATATAAAAAAAGAATAATAAATAGATTGATAGATTGATAGATAGACATTTAGATAGATATATAGATAGATAGTAGAAAGATAGATAAATTGATAAAAAATAGATAGATCGCTAAATAGATATAAAGATAAATAGAAAGATTGATAGATAGAAAAACAAACGAATATATCGATACTTAGAATAAAAGATAGATAGATAGACAGATAGATAAATAAATAGATAAATAGATAGATAAATTGAAAGAACGATAGATCGATATATAGATAGATATATAGACATATAGATATATAGATAGGTCGATAGATAGAGAGAAATATGGATATATAGTTAAAAAGATAGATAAACAAATTGACAGATAGAAAGATAAATAGATAGATAGATAAATAAATAGATAGATAGAGAGATAGATAGAATATATGATAGGCTAATTGACTAATAGTCTGAAACATAGAAATATAGTTAGATAGTTAGACAAATATAAAGATTGATATATAGATAGTAAGCAAGATAGTTAATTAGATAAATAGATAAATAAATAGATAAATAAATAGATAAATAAATAGATAAATAAATAGATACAAAGGAATAACATATTGATAAAATGATACATATATACATAGGTTGATAGACAGATAGATAGATAGATATTTGGAAATATAGGCATTTAGATAGATATTTAGACAGATAGGCAAATAGAAAATTAGACAAATAGATAGATAGAAAGATATATAGGCATATATACATATGAAGAGATTAACAGATAGATTGATAGACAATTAAATAGATAGATAGTTAGAAAGTTGGACAGATAGACATATAGATATATAAAAAAATAAAAAAATAGATATCTAGATAGATAAACAGATTGACAAATAGAAAGTTAGACAAATAGATAGAAATATAGATAGATAAATAGAAAGATATTGAGATACACATATATAAAAATTGATAGACTTAAAATAGAGAGAGGCAGATAAATAGATAGAAAGATATATATATATATATATTGATAAATAAATAGATAATTCTATTAATATACATATAGATTGATAGATATACAATTAGATAGATAGATAATTAGATAGACATATATATAGATAAATGTATAGAAAGATAGAAATATAGAAAGATTGATAGATAAAAAAAGATAGATAGATACACAAAAAATACATAGAAAAAATAGACAAATAAAAAATTGACTGATATATAGAGACATAAATAGAAAGATACACATATAGACATATAGATAAACAAATAGATTTATAGATTGTTAGTTAGATAGTTATATAATTATACAGATATAAATATAGACAAAAAGATAAATAGATAGACATATAGGCAGATTAATTGATTTTTAGATTAATAGTTAGATTAATAGTTAGATTGATAGATAGATATATAGAGAGAATGACAAATAGATAGATAAATAGATAAATATAAAGATAGATAAATAGAAAGATAGAAACATAGAAAGATCGATAGATAGAAAGATAGATAGATATATAGACAAATAGATAAATAAACTGATTGAAAAATAGATAAATAGATAATTAGATAGGCAGATTGATAGATAGAGAGAATTTCACAAAGATAGATAAACACATAGAAACATAGAAAGATAGATTGATAGACATATAAATAGATAGATAGAAAGATAGATAAATATACTGATAGATAGATAGATAAAGAGATATAAATATAGATAAATATAGATAAATAAATAAATAATAAATAAATAAATATATATATATATATATATAGTTATATAGATAGATAGATAATTAGACAAATTGAAATACATATAAATAGATAGGCAGACAGATAGTTAGATAGATAGAGATGTCTATAGATAGATAGATTGATAGATACATATATAGAGAAATATAAATATTCTTTGATCGACATTTAGACAAATATACATATAGCTAGATAGATAGATAGACATAATATAAATAGATAGATAGATATATAGATAGATAGATAGGTAGTCAGAAAGAAATATATACAAATAGTAAGATAAATATATAAACATATAGATAATTGACAGATAGAGAGATAGAGATATAGATAGATTGATAAATTTATAGAAAGATAGATAGATAGTTAAATAGATAGATATATAGATAAAGAGATATATAGACTTATAAATAGATAGATACATATATATATATATATATATATAGTTTCTTAGATAGATAGATAGACAGATAGATAGATAAATATATTTACAGATACAAAGATAGACCGATGGAGAATTAAACAAATAGAAAGATAGATAGATAGACATATAGACAAATAGACAGATAAATAATTGCAATTATAGACTAATAGACAACCAGAGAAAGAGATATATAGATGGAGAATCAAGATATATATATATATATATATATATTTATATAGACAACTAGAGAAAGAGATATATATATCTTGATAGACAGACAAATAGATAGAAATATTAACAAATAGGCAAATATAAAAATTGATTGATAGACAAATTGATATATTAATAGAAAGATGGATAGATAGATTGACAGATAGAAAGATATAAAAATATATAGAAAGACAGATAGAAATATAAATATATAGATAGATATATAGTTAAAAAGGCATATAACTAAATATTTAGATAGATAGACATATAGATAGATAGAAGAATAAATATAGATAGCTAGAGAGATAGTAATATAGATAGATAAAAGATATATAGATAGAAAGGTAAATATATAGACACATAGAAACATAAAAAGATATAAATATAGATAGATACCTTGAAAGATAGATAGATAGACAAATATACATAAATACATATAGATTCATATATAGATAAAAAGATAGATATAAAAATAGAAAGAGATATAGATATATAAATAGACAGATAGACTAATAAATAGATATATATACATATAGATAAATAGAGATATAGAGATTCAAAGATAGATAGATAGATAGATCACCAAATAGAAATATAAAATGATAGTTAGATAGACCGATAGATAGATAGATATATACATAGATAGACATATATTTAGATAGATAGATAGATAGATAGATTGATATACAGATAGATTGACTAATAGACTAATATACATAAAGATAGTTAGATAGTTACATAGATATACATATATATAGATAGATAGATACACATTTATACATAACGAGAAATAGACAAATAGATAGATAGATAGACAAATAGATAGATATGTAGACATAAGGACTGATACACTGATAGGCTAATTGATATTAGTTAGAATGATAGATAGATTGATTGATTGACATATAGACACATAGACAGACAGACAGATAAATAGATATGTAAATATATAGACTTATAGAAACATAGATAAATAGAATGATAGATAGATAGATAGATAAATATATAGCCAAATAGAAAGATAGCTAGAGAGACTAATAGATAGATAGATAGAAAATAAATAGATAGACATATAAAAAAATAGACAAATAGATACATATAATGATTGACATATAGACAAATTGATATATATACAGATAGATAGATAAATTGATAGACATATAAACTGATAGATTGATAGATATATAGATAGACAGATCTACACATTGATTGATATACTAATATACATGAAGATGATTAGATAGATAGAAAGATTGAATGATAGATACTTAGACAGTTATACATATAGATAGATCGATAGATAGATAGATATATAGACAAATAGATAGATAGATAGATCAATAAATAAAAATATTAATAGATAGATAAATAGACTGATATACAGATAGGCATATAGAAAGATAGATAGAGATTTAGATTGATAAATAGTTAGATAGATAGATAGATAATTAGATAGATAGATAGACCTATAGATAACTAGACAAATAGACTAATAGATAGAAAGACATTAAATCTTAGATAGATATATAAATATATAATCATATATATATATATATATATTTAAACAAATAGACACTTAGACAAATAGAATAATAGACAAATAGATAGAAAAAGTGATAAATACATAAACATTAAAATAGATAGATAAATAGGCAGAAAGATAGTTTAATAAATAGAAAGATTCACAAATAAATTAATAGACTAATATACACTTAGATAGATAGATAAACACATAGACACATAAATAGATAGATAGATAGACAAATAGATAGATAGACTAATAGATAGTTAGATAGTTTGAAAGATATAAAGATAAATAGATAGATAAATAGATATATAATTAGACAGTTAGACATTTAAGCAAATAGATATATTGATAGAAAGATAGACATTTAGATAGATTGGCAGATAGATAAATAAATAGATAGATTAAGAGATAGATAGAGATATATATATATATATATATATATATAAAGATAGACATATAGATAGAAATTAGATAGATAGATAGATAGATATAAAGATATATAGATAGATTGATAGATAGAAAAAAAAATAGATATATAGATTCTTAGAATAATAGATAGATAGACAGACAGACAGACAGATATATAGATATATAAAAAGAAAGAAAGAAAGATATATATATATATATATACATATAGATATATAGATAGATATTCAAATAGATAGGTATATAAATAGATATATAGATAGACAGAAAGAAAAATAAATAGATAGATAGATAGATAAACAAATTAATATGTAGATAGAGAGATAGATAGAATAATTGATATGCTAATTGACTAATAGTCTGAAACATAGAAATATAGTTAGATAGCTAGACAAATAGAAAGATTGATATATAGATAGTAAGCTAGTTAGTTAATTAGATAAATAGATAAATAAATATATTAAAAAGAATAATAGATTGATAGATTTATATATAGATATATAGGCTTATAGACATATAGATAGATAAGTATTTACATAGATTGACATTTAGATAGATAGGAAAATAAAAAATTAGACAAATAGATAGATAGATATATAGGGATATAGACATATAAAGAGATAAACAGATAGATTGATAGACAATTAAATATATAGATAGTTAGAAAGTTGGATAGATAGATATATAGATATATAAAAAATTAAAAAATAGATATCTAAATAAAAGAACAGATTTACAAATAGATAGTTAAAAAAATAGCTAGATAGAAAGATATACAAATAGAAATATATAGAGATACATATATAGATAGATTGACAAAATTAAAATTGGGAGAAAGGCAAATAAATAGATAGATAGAGAGATATATAGAAAGATAAATAGATAATTAGATAGATAGACATATAGATATATAGATATATAGATAGATAGATAGTTACATAGACATATATATAAATTGATGGATAAAAAGATATAAAAATAGAAAGATTTATAGATAAACAAAAAGATAGATAGATAGATCGATAAACAGATTAAGATAGGTAGATAGACATACAAAATGATAAAGTGATAGATAAATAGATGGATAGCTAGATAAACAATTTGACATATATTGTGATAGACAGATATATAGATAAAAAAATACATAGATAGATAGACAGAAAATCATATAGAAAGAAAGAAAGGAAGATAGATAGATATATATATATATATATAGTCACACACACACAATTAGATAGATAGATAGAATGATATGATAATAGACTTATAGTCTAATAGATAGAAATATAGCTAGATAGTTAGATTGAGAAAAAGATTGACATATACAATATTAGATAGAAAGATAGATAGGCAGATTGTTAGATAGACATTTAGATAGTAAGAAGTTTATATAGATAATCATTTAGATAGATAGACAAATAGATAGATAGACATATAGATATTTAGATAGATTGACATATAGACATATAAAGAGAGACAAATAGAAAGATTGATAGATTGAAAATAAAGAGATAGACAAATATATAGATAGATATTTAGATAGAGAGATTGATAGATATATAGTTATATAATTAGATAGAAATGAGATAGATAATTAGATAGACATCTAGACAAATTGATGGATAGAAAGATAGACATATAGATAATTAGATAATTGGACAAATAAATATATAGATAGATAGAAAGTTTGACAAATAGGCAAATAGAAAGTTGACACATAGACCAAAAGACAAATTGAAAGATATATTGATTTTTAAATAAGCATATAGATAGTTTCAGAAGTAGACAGATAGACATAAACATAGATAGAAAAAAAATATAGATAGATGGACAAATGTATCGGTAGATAGATATTCAATTGACTTATAGATAGATAAAATACTAGATAGATAGATTTATAGATAAATATACACATAGACAGCTAGAAAAATAGATAGACAAATAAACATATAAACATATAGAAAGATAGATAGAAAAATTGAAAAATAAATAGATAAAAAGATAGAAAAATAGATTGATAGACATATATATAGATAAATATATACACAGATAGATAATTGATAGTTAGAGATAATTATAAATAGATATATAGATAGACAGATACATAGATTGGCTAATTAACATATAGATAGATAGATATATAGACAAATATAGACTTAAAGAGATAAAAAGATAGACATATATAGATATAAAAAGATAAACTATTAGACAAATAGATAGATAAATAGAAAGAAAGATTGAAAGATAAACAAATAGACATATAGATAGATTGATATAAAGATTAACAAATAAATAGTCATAAGATATGAGATAAAAATAAATATACGCATAGATAGATAAATAGATAGATATACATATATAGAGATAAATAAATAGCCAGATAGATATATAGACATAAAAAAAGATAGAAAGAAAGATAAGCAAATAGATCGACAAAAAATTAGATAGATTGATAAAAAGGCAAATAGATAGATATAGATATAGATATAGATATATATATATATATATATATATATATATATATATATATATATATATCGATAGATTGATTAATTAATATATAGATACTTTGATATAAATATAGATAGATAGATAGATAAATAGATAAATAGATAAATAGAAAGATAGAACGATACAAAGATATACATATAGATAGATAGAATAGAAGATAAGAAATAGACAAATTGACAAATTTATAGATTGACAGATTTATAGATAGTCAGATAGATAAATAGAATGATAGATAGATTGATCAAATGATAAATAGACAGATAGAATGATAGATAGATAGGTAGAATGATTGATAGAGATAATACCACAAAGATAGATAGATCGATATATAAATATATATACACACAAATAGATAGAAAAATAGATAGACAAAAAGATAAAAAGAAAGATAGATAGACCAATAGATAGACAGATAAATAGAAAATTAGATAGGAAGATTGGTTGATAGATAGATAGATAAATAGATAGATATATAAATACATAGATAGACAAATAGATAGATATACAAATAGACAGATATATAGTTAGACAAATAGATAGAAAGATAGATATATAGACATACAAATAGACTATATAGATTGATAGATACATAGCCCATTAGACAGATAGATAGATAGATATATTGATAGTCATATAAACATTTAGACATATAAACATATAGATACATAGACATATATATAGATAGACCTATAGAAAGACATATAGATAGATAGAAATATAGACAAATAGATAAATATTGAAATAGATAGAGATATATATATATATATATATATAGATTTATAGATTTATAGATATACAAATAGATAGATAGATATACAGATAGACATATTGATAGATAGATATATAAACACATAAATAATAGACACATAGACAAATTGGCACATAGATAGATAAAAAATAGATAGATAGACATATACACAACCAGATAGAAAGTTAGATAGAATAATAGACAGATAGACAGATGGATTGATAGATTGATAGACATATAGATAGATGGATAGATAGATACATAGAGATATAGATAGATAGATACATAAAGATATAAATAGATAGATAGATAGAGATATAGAAAGAAAGTCATATTAATGGAGAAATAATCAGATTTATAGATAGATAGATAAACATATAGACATATAGATGGATTAATAGATATTTATATATTGATAAATAAATAGATTGATAAATTGAGAGATAAATACATATATGCATAGTCAAATAGATAAATAGATATACAGATAGATCAATAGATTCATAGCTAGTTATATATATTGACATATAGACACATATAGATAGATAGAATGATAGTTTGATAGATATATATATATATAATAATAAATAAATAGATAGATATGTAGAGATATAGTTAGATAGTCAAATAGATAGATAAAAAAATAGATATATATATATATATATATATATATATAAGTAGATAGATAAATAAAAATTTATACAACTAGATTGATAGATAGATAGATACACATATATATAGATATAAACACAGACAAATAGATAGATATATAGAAAGACATACAGATAGATAGATAGATAAACATATAAACAGACAGATAGATAGAAAAATAGATAGTTAAAAAAATAGGTAGATTGGGAGATAAAGAGAAAGACAAATAAATATATAATTATAAATATACAAAAATACAAATTGATTTATAGCTAGATAGATAGATAGATAGATAGATAGACATATAGATAGATGGTTTGAATGACTTATAAATAGTTAGTCAAATAGAGAGATAGATTGATACACAAATAAATAGATAGACAGATTGGTACATAGAAATGCTGGTAGATAGATAGATAGATATATAGATAAATAGACAGATAGCTAGAAAAATAGATCAATATATATACATAATGATAGAAAGATAGATAACTAGATAGATAGCTTGACAAATCGACAAATAGATAGATAGACTGATATACTAAAAGACTAATAGATAGAAAGATAATTAGATAATTAAATAAATACATAGACAGATAGATATATATATAGATAGATAGATTGATTGATAGAAAGATAGTTAGATAGTTTGATAGATAAATTGTTATATAGATTGACAGATATAAATATAAATAGTTAGTAGCTACATAAATAGTTAGATAGATAGAAATACATATTGAGAGAAAGATAGATAGATAAACAAATAGATAGATAGATAAACAGAAATATAGATAGACAATTAAATAGATAAATTACTACACTAATAGATAGCTAGATAGATAGATTGATAGATATATAGATAGATAGGTAGATATACACATAGACAAATAGATAGATATATATATATATATAATAGACACAGACACAAAAATATAAAGATAGATTGATAGATCGATTGATTAATAGAAATTGAAGTAGTTAAAAATACAGATAGACAGCTAGACGAATAGATAAATATACATATAGAAACATAGATAGTTTGAAAAATAAATAGATAGTCATATAGATATATAGATAGATAGATAGACAGAAAAATAGATAGATAAATAGATAGATAGATAGATTGATTGATTGATGAATATATATATATATATAGAAAGATAGATTGATTGACAAATAGATATATAAAAAGATAGACACTTAGAGAGCTAATATATAGATATATAGATAGTGATATAAAATTATTGTTTGATAGAAAAAGAGACAAATAGATATATAAAGAGATAGAAAGATAGGAAGATAGACATTAAGATATAAGATAGATATATAGATTGATAGATATATAGATATATATATAGATCAACAAATAGTGAGATAAATATATATACACAATGATAGAAATATAGATAGATACATAGATAACCATGTAGGTAGATAGATTGATAGCCAGATAGTTATATAGATAGTTGGACACACTATAAACTTTGTAGATATAAAGATAGATATGCAGATAGATAGATAGTCATATAACTAAATACACACATAGATAGATTGATAAATAAATATATACATATATAGATAGTTAGAGGGATATATCGAGTTATAGTAATGTAAATAGACAAGTAGATAGATTTATAGTTAGATAGATAAAGAGATTGGTAGATATACAGATAGAATGAAAGATATATAGATAGATAGAGAGATTTAATGATAGACACATAGATATAAAGACAAATATATATAGTGTGTGTGTGTGAGTGAGTATGTGTGTGTGTATGTATATATGTGTATATGTATGTGTGTGTGTAGACAAATAGATAGATAAATAGATATGGATATAATTAGATAGATAGATAGAATGATTGATAGATAGAAAGATATATATATATTTAGATTGATAAATAAATAAATAGATGGATATATATAGTCATATAGATTATAGATAGATAAATAGTCAAATAAATAAATATATAGAAAGGTAGTCAGATAGACATATAAATCAATAGACAAATATTTGATAGGTAGATTAGAAAATAAGTAGATATATTGATATATTGATAGATATGTATATACATACATAGATAGATAGATAAATATATAAGTAGATAGATAGATAGATATATAGATATAAGGATAGATAGATAGACAGACAGATAGATAGGTAAATAAAAAGAAAGAGAGACATAGTTAGATAGATTGATTGATTGATTGACTAATAGTTAGTCAAATAAATAGACTGATAGATAGAAAGATAGTCATATAGATAGATAGATAGAAAAATAGATTGACAGACAGACAGATAGATAGATAAATTGAATGATTGATTGATGAATAGATATAAATATAGAAAGATAGATTGATTGACATATAGATAGATAAAAAGATAGACACATAGAGAGCTAATATATAGATCGATAATGATATAGAATTATAGATTGATAGAAAAAGAGACAAATAGATATATAAAGAGATAGAAAGATAAAAAGATAGACATAAAGATATATAGATAGATATATAAAATGATAGATATATCGATAGATCAAAAAATAGTGAGATAAATATATATACACAATGATAAAAATATAGATAGATAGATAAATAGATAGGTAGATAGATTGATTGCCAGATAGTTATATATATAGTTGGATAGATTATAAACTTTGTCGATAGATAGATAGATAGATATGAAAATAGATAGATAGTCAGATGTGTAAATGCACAAATAGATAGATAGATTGAGAGATAGATATACACATATATAGATAGTTATAGAGATAGATCGAGTTACAGATATGCAAAAAGACAAGTAGATAGATTTATAGTTAGATAGATAAAGAGATTGGCAGATATATAGATATAATGATAAATATATAGATAGATTTAATGATAGACAGATAAACAAATAGACTAATAGACACATAGAAAGATAGAAAGAAAGAAAGATAGATAGAAAGAAATAAAGATAGATAGACAAATACTAGATAGATAGATAGACACATAGATATAAAGACAAATAGATATATTTATATATATATAAATGTTTTGTGTGTGTGTGTGTGAGTAAGTGTGTTTGTGTACGTATATATGTATATATACATATATATATATATATATATGCAAATAGATAGATGAACAAATAAGCATATCATTAGATAGGTAGATAGAACAATTGATAGATAGAAAGATATATATATAGATTGATAAATAAATAAATAAACAGATGGATATATATAGTCATATAGATTATAGACAGATAGATAGTCAAATAAAAAAATATATAGAGAGATAGTCAGATAGACATATAAATTAAAAGACAAATATTTGATAGGTAGATAAGTATTTTGGAAAATATGTAGATATATAGATAGATATGTGTATACTTAGATAGATAGATAAATAAATAAATATGTAAGCAGATAGATATATAAATATAATGATAGATAGATAGACAGATATATATAAAGAAAGAGAGACATAAATAGATAGATAGATAGATAGAATGATTGATTGACTGATAGTTAGTCAAATAAATAGATAGATAGTTAGTTAGTTAGATAGGTAGATATATAGATTGATAGATACAAACAAAAACATATAGGTAGATAGGCTGAGAGGTAGATATTAGGTATATAGATAGTTAAATAGCTAGATAGATAGATAGCTAGATAATAGATAGATGGATAGACAAATATGAAAAAAGACAAATAACTAGATAGATAGATAGACAGCTGAATAGATATATAAATAGATATTTAGACAGATATAAAGATAGACTGTTAGATATAAAAAATTGTGAGATATATAAATAGATAGATAGAAAAATAGATAAATATATACATAGATAGTTAGATAGTTAGAAAGTTATATAGTTAGATAGATAGATAGATAGATAGATATATATATATATATATATATATATAGACAGATTGACAGATTGATATATAGAAAGATAGACAAATATTTAGATAGATAGATAGATAGACAAATAGACAGATATATAAATAGACATATATATAGATAGATACATATATAATTAGAAAGATTGATAAAGTGATAGATAGATAGATAGACATAATTAAAATTACATAGTTTGATAGATAAATAGTTAGACAAATAGATATATAGAAAATTAATAGTTAGATTGTTATATAGATACATAGTTAGATAGACATATATGTTAGTAATAATGCTCTAGGCCTATCGTATTGACATGGTTTTTGACTATTTGTGAGAATTAATTATTTTGATGATTTGCATGTTTATTATATATAATATTTTTGAATAATATTTTTAATTATTTTAAATGTCTCTAATCAGTTATTATTATGAAAATAACAACAAATTAAAATTAGTATAAAGTTTGATTGATATTCATGGGATGAATATGTGTATCAAATACAAATCAAATTTATATCTATTTGTTGAGTACAAATATTACACAGACATATCTTTAGTTTAATATATGGATCAAAGTCATAAGTTAATCTCTAATAGCTATATTATTAAACCCTTTTGCATGAGATCACTATAGTTCTCAACATAATGAATATTGTGTTTTAATATAATCAAATATTGTCTTTAATCAGATGACTATAAAAGTTATACTTGAATAAAATAATAATTATGTAGTGAGATATGATTGATAAAGATGAAATTTGTCCATCTTATTATGAGAAAGATATCACTGGGTCGCATCGACAATTGTGACTGAGAAAAGAATTATGTCATTAGCTATATTAAGGTTATCTCAGATCATGAGCTTTTCATTTAACTTGGGTAGTCATAATGTCTTACTAGATGGCACTATTGACTTGTAGAATAAAAATGTGATTTAGCCCTACTGATAATGTTAATTGAACCTTTAGAGTTGCATATTAAGAATGAATAATAATGGTCATGGTTTTTTATTCTCTATAGTAAATTTAAATGATGAGATTATTTTAAATCACTAATAACAAATAGTTATTATTTAAATTTAAATTTAATTTTGAGAAAGTTTATATTTATGATTTAAATAAGTAATTATTTTGTTACATTAAACGTGAGTTTTAATGAATAAATTCATTTAAAAGGAGTTTTAAAGGAAAAGAATTTAAGTTGTTATTATTTAAAAAAGTTTTAAATATATACTTAATATATTTATGACTAAAACCATAGCAAACTTGTATATATATATGTGAAACATATTTGATGCAAGTAGTCATCTTTTATAAAATAGATAGAATCCTTTTCATTTTGAGAAGTCAAATCGGAACTAGCATTCAACAAGATCATTAATTATTTGTTCTTGTGTGCATACATGTAGAGGGTTGTAACTGTTCAAAAATGCAGCACCTTTGAAAATTTGAATAAACCTCAACACTCACTTTGAAGGCTTGATGAATCGATCTACAAGATATAAGTTTCATTTACCCTTCCTTAGTCGTTTTATGAATTGCATGTGATCCTTGGTGGATTAAGAAATAAAAATTATAAATTCTGTTGTGTTTATGTTCCAATTAGATTGAATATTCTGCCTAAAATCTCAATAATGGTATCGAATGAACTTGTGTTTTCATAAAAATGAAAAATGCCATATTTTATCATATGTATGTGATGTATATGATTCTGGAATGATTTGCATTTTTGAATATATATGATATTACTGTTTGTGTGATTGACATAGTTAATAGGTTTTGTTAAGGTATTAATTGATTGAATCTGAAAACTAAAAGGATTCATTAGTATGATTGAGAATCTGAATGGGATATTGCCATTAAAGTGTTTAATATCATGATATATGATTCTAGCTTTGTCTTAATCAGATTAATACATGGACTAAATTCATATATCTATTTTGATTTATTAGTGAATATTTATGGTGGTGCCAAAATAAGCCCTATGTGTTATGAGATTACATAATATGTTGTTTTAATGTGATTTTGATGGCTTTCGGCTTATTTTAAATTTATTGATAATATCAATAAAAAATTTATTAATGAGATTGATAAAAATTTACTGATATGTTCAATGAAACTTTATTGATGAGATCAATGAAAATTTATTGATAAGATCAATGAAAATTATTGATGAGATCAATGAAAATTTATTATAAGATCAATGAAAATTTATTGATGAGATTAAAGAAAATTTAAAATTTATTTTTTCTAGAGAGCTGCCCCAACCCCACAAGAGTGGCTTGCCTTGACCCCATCCACTAACTGTCTAGCAGAACCACCATAACAGCTCTACGTAACACCTTATAAATTTAATTGTTTTTAAATACATGGTTATTATAATTTATTTTTTAAATACAAATTATTTATACAATATGATAACATTATATATTTTGCATGTTATTTTGCTTCAAATGGTGCTTAGTATGGCCTTTTTAACCAATCTATTTGGTAAAGTATTATTATTATTTTTGCCAATGGTTGTAATTATTAAATATGGCTTGCATGCCTTTTTTTTATTGTAATTTTTTAATTGATGTAATAAAACAAAAGAGACAATGCAAGCCATTTGAAGGCATGCAATCTGACCATGATGATGGAGGAGCTAGGTGTCTATGCACAAGTTAGTGGACAAATCAACTTCATGAAGCTACTTATTATTACCTAGGATTAATGACTAATGATCTTCATATTGGCTTGTGGAAATTAATCTATATTAAGGCCATACTGTGACATGTTAATTATATGCAAGTATGAGATGTTATGTATAATATGTTATATAAGATGGTGATACTAGATATATGATGAGATTTATTAATTAAAAATTAAAATCAATCAAGATCCCTCACATAAAATTTAAAGTTAACATGTCATGCATATATAAACACTTGTCAAACCTTTTATCACCTTAATGTAGGTTCTACTAAAGTAGAAGTACATAATGTGACATTAGTAAGACAAGACGAATAATGGTGCTACCCAATTATTTGAAATGGTTTAACATTATTAAGTTATCAAAATGGATTTGGGCCTAATGACATTAGATGGGATTCAAAGAAGTCAGGAAATATGATCCCATAAATATCTAAGAATTAGATGAAATGTAATTCGTAAAAGTTACCTACCAAAATAATTTAATTTTAAGTGTAATGCCAAAGCTTACTTAAAGTTGAGTAAATATGGATCTTAGCTCAGTAGATATAAAATTAAATAGAGAGAGAGAGAGAGACAGACATATAGACAAATAGATAGATAGTTAGTTAGTTAGATGGATAGATAGATTGACACATAAACACATAGACTAATAGAAAGATAGACTAAAAATAAAATAGACACAAATGCGATAGATTAATAGACTACAAGACAAATGGATAGATAGATAAAAAATAGATAGACATATAAATAGATAAATAGATAGACAGATAGATAGATATACAAATAGAAAGATAGACATATAGATGGATAGACAGGGAGAAAGATAGATTGATAGATACACAGATAGATAGATAGATAGATAGACAGATATGCAATAGATAGATAGATAGACAAATAGATAGATAGACAAATAGATAGATAGACAAATAGATAGATAGATTGATTAATTAATAGATAGAATGATAGATAGGCATATAAGTAGATAAATAGACAGACATATAAATAGATAAAAAAATAGATATATAAGTAGATAGATTGATAAGTAGATAGATAGATAAACAAATAGATAAATACATAGATAGATAGATATATAGAAATATTAGCAAATATACAGATTAACAGATAGATATATAGATATAAAAATAAATAGATAAATAGATATAAAGATATAGAGAAAGAAAAAAAGAACGAAAAAAAGAAATAAATAAAGATAGATAGACAAATAGATAAATATATAGATAGATAGACAGATAGACAAATAGATAAATAGTTAGTTAGAAAATTAGACAATTAGATGGATAGTTAGATAGACAAACATATAGATAGAAAGATAGATAAATATTTAGACAATTAGATGGATAGAAAGAAAGATATATATATAAAATTTAGATAGATTCATAGATTGATAGATTAATAGATTGAGAGAGGAAAATAGATAAAAACACATATACATAGAGGAATAAATAGACAAAGCCAATTTGATAAAGAGATATATATATTGGTTGATTGATAGATAGATTGATAAATAGTCATATAAACATATAGACAGATAGATAGATAACTATATATACAGATAGGTAGGTAGATACATATAATGATAATTAGATAGATAAGCACATAGACAAAAAGATAGATGAATATAGATAGATAAATAGATAGATATATAAGACATATAGGTGGATGGATAATTATATATATATACATATATATAGATTGATTGATAGACTGATAGACAAAAAGACAATTAGATAGTTAGATAGATAGACAGATAGAATGATAGACATATTGATAGATAGACACATAGATATAAACAAATAGAAAGATAGATAGATAGATAGTTATACATATAGACATATAAATAGATAGAAAGATAGATAAATAAACTGATAGACAGATTGACAGACATACAGATAGATAGATATATAGATAGATAGATATACAATTAGATAGATAAATAGATAGACATATATATAGATAGAATGATAGATGACACATAAACTAATAGACTGATAGAATAAAATATTTATAAACACATAGACTGATAAACTGATAAACTAAAAGATAGATAGAGAGTTATATAAATAGGCAAATAGATAGATAAATAGATAGATAGATAGATAGATAGTGAGATAAACAGATAGATAGATAATTTGATAGACTGAAAGATAGATAGACAGACAGATAGATAGATAGATACTCATATAGATAGATAAATAGATAGAAAGATTGACAAATAGAAAGATATAATAGATAGATAATTAAACAGATAGATAAACTGATAAACAAATAGTTAGATAAATAGATAACTAGAAAGATAGGCAGATAGATATATAAGTAGACATATAGATTAATAGATAGACAGATAGACATATAGATAAATAGATAGACAGATAGACATTTATATTGAAAAATAGATAGATAGATTGAATGATAGATAAATAGATAGAAAGACAGATAAAGAGAATGATAGATAGATAGAAAGATATAAAGATAGACAAATAGATAGATATATAGTTTGGGAAATAGAATGACAATTTGAAAAATATACAAATTATTAGATAGAAAGATATGCAGGTAGACATACACACACACACACACACACACACACACACACACACACACACACACATAGTTAGATAGATAGTTAGATAGACAAATAAAGAGATAAATAGATATACACATAGAAAGTTTGTCATATAGTTAGATAGCTAGAAATATAGATAGGTATATAGAATGATAGACAATAGAATGATAGAAAGATAGAAAGTTACATAGATATTCAAATAGATAGATAGATAAAAATATAGATAGAAAGATAAGTAGATAGATAAACACAAAGATAGATAGATAGATAGATCGATAGACAAATAAATAGATCAGAAGAAAAATAGATATACATATAGAAAGATTACTAGATATATATATATATAGACAGATATATATATATATATATAGACAGATATATAGATAGACAAATAGATAGACATATAGATAGATATATTAATAGATATTAACATAGACTGAGAGACAAATAGACATATAGAAGGATAGATGGATAGTAAGATAGACAGATAGATAGATTGACACATTTGATAACTAAATAGAGAAAGAAAGACATACATAAAGATAGATAGAAAATAGAGATATAGATAGATAGATAGATAAATAGACAATAGACTAATACACAAATAGACAAATTGATTGATAAACAGATACACAGATACATAGATAGATAGATATATACATAAATAGATAGATAGACAAATAGAGAGATAGATAGATAGATAGATAGATAGAAAGATAGACAGATAGAGAGAGAAAAAAAGAGAGACAAATAGATTGATTAATTGGTAGTTAGTAAAATTTATTTCTATATAAATAAAATTTATAGATTTATAGATATATAGTCAGATACACAAATAAATAAATATATAGATAGACAAATAAATTGATAGATAGATAAATAAATAGATTGGTAGAGAGGCATATTAACATATATACATATAAGCACACAAATAGATAGACAAATAGTTAGATAAATAAATTGACAAATAAAGTGATAGACTAATATATTGATAGGCTAATGGAGTAAAATAAAGTTAAATAGTTAAATAGATAGATTAGGTAGACAGATATATAGCTAGTAAGAAAGTTAGATAGTTATATAATTAAATATATAGATAGAAACAAAGAAAAATAAATAGATAGATAGATAGACAGATAGGTAGATAGATAGATATGCACATAGATAGATAGTCAAATAGTTAAATAGACATTTAGAGAGATAGACTAAGAGACTAATAGACTGATAGAATAGACTAAAAAAAATGTTAGATAGTTAGACATATAGATAAATAGATAGATAGGCATGTAGAAAGATATTTACAGAGTTAGATAGTTCGACAGTTATATAATTATTTAGAGAGACAGATAGATGGATAGATAGATTGATAGATAGAAAGTTAAATATATTGAAAGATAAACAAATAGATAGATATATATATATATATATATATATATATATATATATACATATAATTAAAAAGAAGGATAGATCGATCGATAGATAGACAGGTAGATAGATAAATATACTAATAGATAGATAGACAGACAGATATATAGATATATAAATAGTTAAATATATATATAGATAGACAGATAGATAGAAATATATATAGACATTTAGAAAGATAAAAATATTGATAGACATATAGCCAAATATAAAAGAGATATATTGAATAATAGGTAGAGAGATAGATAGATAGATAGATAAACAAATTTTTAGATTGATAGATAGCCAGATAAATAGACACACACACACACACACACATAGATAAAAAGATAGATAGATAGACTGATAGATAGATAGATAGACTGATAGATAGATAGACATATAAACAAATAGACACATTAATACATATACACATAGATTGACAAATAGATAGTTAGACAAATAGATAGATACATAGATTGATGGATAGAAAGATAGACAAATTGACGGATAGACTAAAAGGTAGTTAGATAGTTTAACAAATAGACAGATATATAGATATATATATATATATAAAGAAAGTCAGTTAGATAATTATACGGATATAGACATTTAGATAAATAAACAAATAAACAGATAGATATATAGACATATAGGCAAATAGGTTGATAGATAGACATATAGATAGCTAGAAGGATAGATACATAGATAAATAGGAAGTCATACACATAGAAAGATAAATAGATAGATAAATAGATAAATACATACACTGATAAACTACTAGATAGCTAGAGAGATAGACATATAGATAGTTAGACAAATAAATTGTTAGATAGATAGACAGATAGATATAAAGACAGATAGATCGATAGATATGTAGACACATAGAAAAATAGATAAATAGATATATATAGATAGATAGACACATAGACACTAAGATACATAGACTAATACATAAATTCAAAAGTTCCAAATACAATTCTCAACAAATAGACAGATAGACAAAGAGACAAATAGATAAATAGATAGAAAGTCACAAAAACATATAGATAGATAGACAGAGAGGTAATTTAATATATAAAAAGATTGATAGAAAAATAAATAAACACATATACAAATAAATAAATAGACAAATAGATAGATAGATAGATAGATAAATAGATATATATATATATATATATGTATATAGATAGATAGACAAATAGACAAATAGATAGACAAATAAATAGATAGATAGATAGTAGATATAAAGATAGAATGAAAAGATTGATAGACAAATAGATAGATAGATGTATATATAGATCCATATATTGACAGATAGACATATATATATATATATATATAGAATGATAGATAGGCAAATAGACAGAAAGATTGATAGATTGATAAAGAGATTGATAGATTGATATACCAAAAGATAAAATAATAGATAGATATACAGATTGACAAATGAACAAATAGATAAGTAGACAAATAGACGGCTAGATAGATAGATAGACAAATAGACAAATAAACAATTATATTGATAAACAATTAGATAGATAGACAAATAGAAAGATAGGTAGATAAGAAATAGATAGATAGATTTATAGATAAACAGCAAATAAAAAATATTGATAGAGAATTAGAAATAATGACAAATAGACTATTATATAATAAAATAGATATATAGACAAATAGTCAAATAGATATATAGATAGATAGACAATTAACAAATTATACGTAGATTGGTAGATAGTTAGAGAGATAGATATATAAACAGATAGATAGTCAGACAGATAGATAGTCAGATAGATAGACAGATAGATAGATAGATAGACAAAAGGGTAGATTACTAGATAGGAAAATAGGTTTAAAAATAAATATATATATATATAGATAGATAGATAGATAGATAATTATATAGATAGAAACATAGATAGACAGTCAGACATATAGATAGATAGACAGATAGATAAACAAATAGATAGATAGACAAATAAATAGATAAAAAGATAGATACATATAAAGATAGATAGACAGATAAATAGGTAGATAGACAAATAGATAAATAAAGACATAGATAATAGATAGATGAACAAATTGACAAATAGATAGATAAATACATAAATAGATTAATAGATAATTAAATAAATAGGCTGATAGAAAGATAAACAGATAGATAGATGATTACATAGAAAGATAGTTTGATAGATAGATTGAGAGAATTAGAAATAACAGATAGATAGAAATATAAAAATAGACAAATAGAAATATAGACAAATAGAGATATAGATAGATAGGAAGATAAAAAAATAGATACATAGACAAATATACTGATAAACAAATTGATTGATAAACTGATAGATAGATACATAGATAGAAATATAGATGGATAGATAGATAGAGAAACACATAAATAAATGGATATATAGATAGATAGAGATATAACAATATAGACTAATAGGGAAGTACTAAGAAAGATAGGTAAAAAATAGACAGTTTGATATATATATATATATATATATATATATATATATATATTGAAGATATAAATATTTAAAGATAAATAGATCCGTATATAGAGAGATAAATAGATAAATGAATAGATTGATTTACAAATAGTTAGATATACAGATAGCCTGATACACAAATAGATAGATAGATATGTAAATAGATAGACATATAAACAGACAGATAGATAGACAAATATATGGATAAACAGATAGATCGATACATAGATAGATAGGTAGATAGACATATAGAAAGTTAGGTAGACATATAGATAGATAAATAGATAGATAGAATCATAGACAGATAGATAGTTAAACTAAAAGAAAAATAGATATAAAGATAGATAGATTGATTGATAGCTAGATTTATAGATAGATAGATAGATAGAAAAATAGTTATACATATTGCCAGATTGATAGATTGTTTTATTTAAAGATATATAGAAGATTAATTGAAAGATTGAGAAATAATAGATAGATAGAAATATAAAATTGACAAATAGACAAATAGAGATATAGATAGAATGGAAGAAAAATAAATAGACACATAGATAAATATATAGATAAACAAATTGATTTATAAATAGATAAATAGATGCATAGATAGAAAAATAGATTGATTGATATAAAGATAGAGAAACAAAAATAAATGGACAGATAGATAGATAGATAAAGATATAATAATATACACAAATAGAAAAATACTAAGATAGATAGTTAAACAAATAAATAGCTAGATAGAGAGAGAGATATATATATATATATATATATCTATAGTCATAGATAAATAGATCTATAAATAGTGAGATAAATAGATATATGCATTAATAAATATACAAATAGAGACATATATAGATAGCCAAATATAAAAATAGATAAATAAACACATAAATAGATAAACAAATAGATCATTAGATAGACATATATGTAGATAGTCATATAGATATATAGATAAATAGATAGATACATAAATAAATAGGAAGATAGACATATAAAAAGATAGAGAGACAGAAAGATATATATATAGATTGGTAGAATCACAAAAAGATATATAGATAAACTGAAAAACAAATAGATAGAAAGATAGAGAGAGAGATATTAAGATAAATAGATAGATATAAATATATAGACATGTAGATAGATAGATAGACAGATAGTTTGCTATATAGATAGATAGGTAGAATAATAGATAGATATACAAATAGAAATATAGATTAATAAATAGAAAGTTGGATATATAAATAGACAGATACATATTTTGAATATTAGGTCGATAGAAAGAAAGATAGTTATATAGTTTGACAGATAGATAGTTTGTTAGATAGATAAATAGATCGATAGATAAATCAATAGTAACATTGATCATTAGATAGACATATAGACATTTAGATAAAAAAAACAAATAAAAAGTTAGATATATAGACAGATTCATAAATAGATATATATATATATAGTCAGATAAACAAATATATAGCTAGATAGATAGATAGATAGAAAGACAAATAGACAAATATAAATAAATATAATCAAATAGACATATAAATAGATAGACTAATAGAAGGTAGAGAGAGTTAGATTGATTGATTGATAGTTAGACAAATAGAAAGACAGATAGTTAGAAAAATATAGATATATTGTTAATAGATAGATAATCATGTAAACATATATACACAAAGAGAAATAGATACATAGATAGATAGATAGACACATAGATATAAAGATACAAGATTGATTGATAGATTCACAATTAAACAAATACACTTATAGATTAATAGACAAATAGATAATTAGATAAATAGATAGATAGACACAATGATACATAGTCATATAGATAGATAGATAGATTGATTGATATATATATATATATAGATAAATAAATAAATAAATATACACATATAAAAATAGATAAATATATAAATATATAGATATATAACTAGTTATATAGAAAGATTGATATATAAATAGATAGATAGATAGATAGACACATAGATAGATAAAATGATAGACAGACAAACAGATATATAAATAAATAGATAGATACATAGTTAGACAGATAAATAAATAGATAGATAGATAATTAAAAAGATAGATAAATATAAGGATAAGACATATATATGGATGGACAAATAGATAGAAAGAGAGATATAGAGATTCAAAGATAGAAAGATAGATATAGATAATTAGACAGATATATTGATTGATAAATAGATAGCTCGAAAATTAGTGATAGAAATAGATAGATAAAATATCAATAAATAGATAGATAGAAAGACACAGACAGATAAATAGATAGATAAATATATAGATAAAAATATAGATAGAAAGATAGATATATAGATATGCTAGTATACAAATATATAGATAAACAATTTGATAGATTGAAACTTCGATAAATAGTCAAAAAAATCACTAGATAGAAAGATAGTTAAATATATAGATAGATAAATAGATATACAAATAAACAGATGGACAGACTAGTAGGCATATTGATCTATAGATAAAAATATACATACATATACATATAGATTGATATACAGATATATATATATATATATATATATATATATATATATATATTGATAATTATATAGATAGATAGATTACCAAATAGCTTGATATACTAATAGTCAGATAGGTAGATAGATATATAGACAAATAGAAAAATAGATAAATATATAGGCAAATAGATAGATAGATATATAAATAGATAGATATATAAATAGATAGATAGATATATAGATAGATAAATAACAAATAGATAGATAGATTGATTGATTGCTTGACATATAAATAGATAGATAGATAGATATATATATATATATATATATATATATATATATATATATATAGTCAAATATATTAATTGATATATACTCCGATAGACATATAGATAGATAGAATGATAGCTAGATAAGAATATACACAGATATAAATATAAATATATAGATATATAAATATATATAAAAATAGATTGATAAATAGATAGACAACTAAATATTTAGATAGATATATAAATAGATATATAGATATGGGGCTAGAAAGATAAACAAATCATTGAAAGATAGATTTACATATTGATAGAAAGACATAAAGACAGATAGATAGATAGATAGATACATAGATAGATAAAGAGATAGAAAGAGAGATTATAGATAGATATATAGATAAATAGATAGATTGATATACAAATAGATTAATAGACAAATAGGCAGACAAATAGAAAGACATAGATATATTGACCAATAGATAGATTGATAGGTAGATAGAATGATAGATAAAAATGATAGAAAGATAGATAAGCACATTGAAACCTAGAGAAATAGACAAAGATACCTATAGACAAAAAGAAACATACATAGATTGATAGATAGAGACAAAAACAAACATATGATAGATAGATAGATAAACAAATAGACAATTATATTGATAACGACAGACACATAGAGACATAAATAGATAGACAAAAAGATAGACAGACAGATAGACAATTAGAGTGATAGACTAATAGGCAATTAAATTGTTTGATAGATAGATAGATAAAAAATAAATAGATAAACAAATAGTGAGTTAGACAATTAGATAAATAGACCAATAGACATATAGACATAAAAATAGATTGATAGATAGGCATATAAACACATAGATAGATAGATATACAAATAGATATATAGACAAATATATAGATTGAAAGATAGATATATAGATAGATAGATAGACAGATTGATTGATTGAAAACTACATAAATAGACATATAGATATATGGAGACATAGATAGATTGACAGATAAATGAATAAATATGTAGATATACATATAGATATATAGATAGAGAGATAGAAAGATAGATAGATTGATTGATTGATAGACTAACAAACACAAAGAAAGTTAAATATTTAGATAGATTGATAAATAGATAGATTGACATATAGATAGATTGTTAGTAAGTTAGTGAATTAGATAGATAGAAAGATAAACATATAGATAGATTGATAGATATAAAAATAGATTCATAAATAGTTAAATAAAAGACAAATAAAAAGTTAGACATATAGACACATATATTCATTAACAGACAGATAGATAGATAGAAAAAAATATTGATTGATAGATTGATAGAATGATAGATAGACAAAGAGATAGAAAGGTAGATAGAGAGATAGATGGATAGATAAATAGATTAATAGATGAGATATAATTATAGATAGATAGATAAACATAAGATAAACAGATAGACAATTAGACAGATTAATAGATAGACACATAAAAACATAGCGACATAAATAGTTTGACTAATAGACAATTAGACTAATAGGTAGTTAGAAAGTTTTATACATAGAGTGATATATAAATACATAGAAAGACTTTAATTTAGTTATACAATTATATAGATAGATTGATAAACATATAGACATATTAATATTTTGATAAATTGATATATAAATAGATTGAAAGTTAGACAAATAGAAAGATACATAGATAGATAGATAGATATATAGTTAGATAGATATATTTATTTATTTATTTATTGATAGATAAATTAATTGACAGAGAGATATAAAGATAGACATATATATAAATAGACAGATAGACAGGTAGATAGATAGGTATATAGACAGATACACTAATACATAGATTGACAGACAGATAGATATATTGACAGATAAACAAATAGATAGATTGACAAATAAATAGTTTGATAGACATACACATAGACAAATAAGGAGATAGAGAGAAGATAGACTAGTAGACTAATTGATAAAAAGATAGGTAAATAGTTAAGCAAATAGAGAAATAAATAGATAAATAGATAGACAAATAGATTGTTAGTTAGTGATTTAGACAAATTGAAAAATAAACAGATACATAGTTTGACAGATTCACAAATTGTTAGATTGACAAAAAGAGACATAGATAGATTGACAACAAGACAAATAGAAAGTTAGATTAATGGATAGATATATTGATAGAAAGATAGATAGATAGATAGACAGATATATAAATAAAAAGATAGACATATAGATTGTTATACAAATAGAAAGATAGACATATATAGATAGATAGGGAGATAGATAGATAGATACATAGAGTTATAGACTGATAGACCAAAAGACATTTGGAAAGATAAAAAGTAGATAGAGGGATAGACAGATTGATAGATAGATAGAGTTGCAAATATATAGATAGTTCGACGGATAGATAGATAGAAAGTTAGATAGTTAGATAGTTACATTGATTGATTGATAGATAGATATGTAGATAGAGTATTAGACAAATAGATAAATAGACAATTTCATAGATAAATAGATAAACAGATAAATAGATAAATAGATAAATAGATAAATAGATATATAGATAGATAGAAAGATAGATAGATAGATATAAAGATAGATAAAGAGATAGTTAAATAATAAATACATAATCACAAAGATAGACTCATAAACACATATTTAGATAGTCAGATAGATACATTGACTAATAGACTGTTAGAAAAATTAATAGTTAGATATTAAGACTGATAGATAGATAGATAGACATATAGATAGATATATAGATATATAGATAGATAGTTAGTTAGTTAGACAATTAGAAAGATAGATAAATAGATAGATAGATAGACAAATAGACATACAGAAAGAAAGAAAGATAGTCATATATAAAGATAGACAAATAGTCAAATCGAATGATGGAAAAATAGTTAAAAAGATAGATAATTTGATACACTGATAGGTAAATAAAAAGAAAGATAGATTAAAAGATAGAAAAATATATACATAAAATGATAGATACATAGAATAATATACTGATATATTTATAGACTAATAGACTAATAGATAGTTGGTTTATTAGACATATGAATAGATAGATTGATATACAAATAGATAATTAGATAGACAGACAAATAGATAGATAGATTTATTTATTTATTGATTTATTGAATGTTGACTGATAGATAGAAAGATAGTTATACAATTAGATAGATAGATAAATTGAAAGATAGATAATTACATAGATATATAGATTGAAACATTGACATATATACTAATAGATAGATAGATATATTGACATATAGATATATATATATATATATATATATATATAGATTGATAAAAACATATGCAGATAGACATATAGATAGATAGATTGACATATAGATAGCTAGATAGATATATAAATAGATATATATACAGATAGATAGAGAGATAGATATACAAATAGATAGATAGATAGATAGTTAAATATATATATATATAGATTAATTGATAAATAAACATATTAATAGATATATAGATAGATAGATAGATATATATAGACATTAGACAGACAAAGAGAAAACTAGATTTATAGCTAGAAAGTCAAACAAATAGACAAAGATAAATAAAAATATAGATAGATATATAGATAAAATATCCAGAAGACAAATGATAGATAAAGGCTAGATCGACAGATTGATAAATAGATAGATAATAAATAAATAAATAGATAGATATATAGATAA